>JAYDZE010027760.1:0-45955 GCA_034509125.1 Monilaria moniliformis
TTGCTTGGTAAAACTATGCTGATTTACTTAGTGAAGTATGCTGGTCGTTGTTTAAATTTATATTAATTTTATTTTATATTTTGTAGTTATTAATTTTATCAAAATTACCATTGAAATGTTAAATCAGTTGCCAAATAAGATGACAGAATATGTAATTATTCGGGTTTCGAATTATGGGCTAATCGGGTGCGCGATAATCAGGTCGAAATCATATTGGGTTAGAAAAAATTACAATATTAACCCTTTAAAATTAGCAGGCTAATCGGGCCAGCCCAAAAGGTTCGAGCTAAACTGACATACATACATACATACATACATACATACATACTATATTATTTGATATTCTGTATTTTTTTCATTATATTGTACTTTATGTCCTCTCGTATTACGAGCAAGATGACGATGATAAGAGTAGTTTAGTCCAATAATAATTTAATACCTCATGTTATTTTTTGATAGGATAAATATCATCTTATCATGTCCCTATCTATTCACCTTTTTAGAAAATGTATCAACATTTAACTATTTGCATATTTTACCTAAAGTTTCATAAAAGTGACTGTAAAGATGTATCACAACTCATTTTTTGGTTCATAAAATTATGACGTGTCTGGCGGAAAGAATACATGAAATATACGCAAGTAATATAGATAATTACGTGAATTCGAATAGTGTTGTCTTAAAACAACATTAAGTGCATGTTTGAATCTCAACCCTAAACTTATTTCAGAAAATAGAAGAAACAGATTTGTTACGAGTTAAAAAATTAGATCTTTTTATTGAAACATTATGAAAATTGTGTAGGAAATTCTGGATGGGAGGATAACAAGAAACGAACAAACAATATATGGAAACTCTGAAAGTCGTGTACAACACTTTCAGATCAAATCAATTTGGTCGGTTCACCCAAAATATTTGATCAGATAAAGTTCAGAGTATTTAGAGCAAAGTATGTTTCGTTCTATGTGAAAAAAAACCAAGAAAATCTGTTAAAAAGCGACCAAAAACGGGCAAAAACAGTCTCAACTGCCATGCATTCGGCTGGGTGAAACTCTGCCAGAGACTCACCCGGCCGGGTGGAACTCTCTGGACAAGGTTTCGCTTTGCACCCGGCCGGGTGGAGTCCTGCCACAGTCTCACCCGGCCGGGTGAGACTCTCTGGACTCCACGCCGAGGGGCACCCGGCCGGGTGGAGTCCTGCCACCGTCTCACCCGCCCGGGTGAGACTCTCTAGACTCCACGACGTGCCTCACCCGGCCGGGTGGACACATTCCACCAACTCACCAGGCCGGGTAGAAGTCTCTGGACTCCACGGAGCGTCCCACGCGGCCGGGTGGAGAAATGCCACATGCCCACCCGGGTCACCCGTGACTCCTTCTGCAGACCAAATTTGTCCAAACTCGAATGATTTTTTCACCATAGCAATGTAGTGGATTTTTCGACCCCAGCCAGGGGCTCTGCCCCTTGGACCACGCTTCCAGGGGCGCTTCCCCCGGACCCCCGTCCCTTAGGGGCGAACCCCTAAGATCATAACAAATTCATATAAGTGTGCACTCCGCTCCTCCGAACTTATATGAAGTATTATTATGACGATTGATTACTTCTGTTAACCCAATTACACTAAAATATCCAACATTATTTAATATGCAATTGTTTGCATATAGTTAGATTAACTAACAGTCTTATTATAGGCTTTTCTATTTTAAAAAGTAAATAATATATCAACGTAAAATTCTTCATCAAGACTTAAACAAATTTTGAAATATGGCAGGTTTAGCTATTATGGAAATTAATTTTACGCAAATAGTTTCGTTGTACAAGAGTCAAACCTGGTTCAACAACCAACTTTGATCCACAATTTAGAATTTTGCAGAGCTTAATTAATGATGCAGTAAGTACAGTCACAATCAGCACATTTAGTGGTACAATGGAGCCCTCAGCCAGCCATTGGCAACGCCTATCTTTAGAAACTACTAAGTCATCGATTTGATTGTCATGTAAAATATAATGCATATAAAATCTCCTACCGTCCCCGTATAAGTGTTCATGTCATCAAAATTCATGTAAGAAAGTAAGCACTATTGCGTTGAAACCAAATAACTAAAAAATTTGCATTGAGAACAAGTACAGTGGCAAAGCCACATAGAGGCATGGGGACACATGAACTCCCACTAATTTCGAAAAAATGCGAGGATATTTTAGTTATTTTAAAATATTTATAAATTCAAAAATACTTATTATTGAATAACCTAACTCCACTCCCTTACTTCCGCGTAACTCTTTCACTGTTGTTGTTCGCGTTTGTCACTGCTATTATAAATCTGTGTTATGAGGCAAACATGCATTGTTGGATTTTTGTCATGGTCCTTTGACTCCTTTTGATATTAACTTAGTTCTTCTTTCATTTTTTTTTTCTTTGCGTTTTATTCTTAGTCTTTTAGGCTTTTATTTGATTTTTCTTTTAAGCCTAAATGCAATTGCTTATGGAGTGGATAAATGCATAATGATTTCGAATATGAATTGCTGTAGCTAATTCTCTTCGTTTAGCATTAGTGTTTTGTGTTTTGAGTATCAAATTTGGCTGAAAATTAACTATTTTTTTAACATTATAATTTAATTTATATAATATTATTTATGTTTAATTTTTTAAGATTCTTCTTGGTCCCTCCAAAACTAGAATCCTAGCTTTGCCACTGAAGAATGATATATATATTCAGAAGTTTAACACGAGTTTTCTATAGAATTCTATAGCTGTCGCTTATTTAGGGGAAATTTCACTTTCATTGCAACTTTTCAAAAGGTATAGATGTCCATAAAATTATTACTAACATTTGACAGTATACACAGCAAAAAATAAAAGGCTCAAAATTGTAAACAAAATATTACATTTTGTAAACATTACAATTATAGAATATCTGACTGAACTCAGTTAATTAATCCATCTGATTTTGACCAAATTGAGTTTGCATTGCAGCTGAAGAACTGGGAGTGAAAGAACTGATACCAGCTTATCTTGATCCCAATTTGAAGGCTCAAGATCTTCCAACTGGAGTCAGCTTTGCTTCAGGAGGATGTGGCTTTGACCCTCAAACTGCTCAATTAGTGGTATAAGTTCGATATTGCTCGTCTTTCTTGAATAATGTTTCATCTCTTTTTCTAAAGTGACGTACCGCTATAAAATGAAGTCATCAATATATATACACGACGTTCAAAAAACATGAGACATCAGAGGAATTTGAAACTCTATGAATCCATGTTTATTTGTGACATTTATTGTCCTAATGTTTGTGAAATGATATTTACTTCTGCAGTCAGCAATATCACTGTCTGATCAGTTGAAGCATTTCAAAGAATACATTGGAAAGCTGAAAGCAGCAGTTGGGGAAGAAAAAGGCAACTATATCTTGACCAACAGCTTATACCTGGTTGTAGCAGGAAGTGATGATCTTGCAAATACTTACTTCACCTTCGGCCTCCGTCGCAAACAATACGACATCGCCTCCTACGCAGATCTCATGGTGTCCTCAGCTTCCAGCTTCGTACAGGTAGAGAAAATGTAACATAGAACAACATACTGACTATCAAAATATGACATGTTCTATTTTCAAATAACATACAGGAATTATACAAGCTTGGAGCAAGACGAATAGCTGTGTTTGGTGCCCCACCAATAGGGTGTTTGCCGTCTCGAAGAACTCTTGCAGGTGGCCTAGCGAGAATTTGTTCCGAGGAAGAAAATCAGGCTGCACAATTGGTTAATTACAAGCTCTCATCTAAACTTAATTCACTTGCCAAAAGCTTGCCTCAATCCAGGGTTGTTTACATCAATATCTATGACCCTCTTCTTGATCTCATTCTACACCCTCAAAAATATGGTAAGTGATATTCGATAATTTTCACCTTTTCTTTTTCAATTTTACATCTTGATCTCATCATACACCAACAAACACACACATATATATGGCTTTTGGAGGTTTGATTGGTGCATATACATTATTACTTTAGTGTTGAGAATTTTATTATTTCTATTTGTGGTTGTTTTAGGGTTCAAGGTTAGTGACAAAGGCTGCTGCGGAACAGGAAATATAGAAGTGGTCATACTGTGTAACAAATTCAGTGGAACATGCAGCGATGACTCTAAGTACATATTCTGGGACAGCTACCATCCCACTGAGAGAGCATACAAGGTTCTTGTCGATCAAATCCTACAAAAATATATCAACAGCTTAGCATGAGATCTGATATGCCATTCGGCTTTGAACTGCATAAAACAATTTGATTTATTAGGACCCAATGTTTAAAGAGGGTTATGTAATCAGCATCTGTTTTAACATGTTTTCTTTCTTATGTTAATCATCAATGTCAAGTGATATGGTCTGGTTCAATCAATTCAGAAAAGTTCTTTGCCAAGGCTTTTGACTTTTGAGATGTACTTCCAAATAAATAAAGATATTTTAGTTATTCAAAGTTCAGATGATAAGTTTTCCAGGCTGAGGTGTATGACAACATAAGTTCTACAAGTAATTGAACTACGTGCCTAATATGTCAATGATCTAAGAGAAATACCCTAGTCAACATATGTAAAGCAAGGTACATAGAGGCAGAAACTTGACAATGGGAGAATCAAAGTTCAGGACCTAAATAGTTCGTGGTTGTTTAATTCAACATATGTAAAGCAAGGTACGTTAAGGACTTAAATAGAGGCAGTGGTTGCATGATCTCAATATTGCAGGATACTAATATTTGCTAGATCGTTGGAATGCAAAAAATTGATTTAACATTATGATTCCAAGATCACGATTCTTAGTTCTAGACTTAATTCGCAACAAGAGGCGATGCAAAAGACCAAAATTGACAGTGTGACCTATGAAATAGCATAATTCATCAACATCACTATTTGGAAATATTTTATTTTGTAACATCCTCTTAACAAGTTCAACCAGAAGAATATCAATAAAATCTTTCTACAATGTAAAATTCCAATGGCAACATCAGAGATTGACAGAAAATTCAAATTCATTTCAAATACAAAGCAACACAACAAATGAAAAGCTACAAAAAGCAATGAGAGTAGATGTGGACATACTCAAACAAATCAGAGGAGAAACGTATGACATATGCCTATCATGTTCCCTTCTCTTTTCCCACCCAGGATGTCTTGAACCAAGGTATCCAAACAGATGTCGTTTTTTGATACTTCTTGTATGCCTCTGCCCTGTACTCCTGTTTCAACAGTCGCCCCTCGATAAGAACAGTTACATAGGCCAAGCACAAACTATTAACCAATGGACCATAAAAAATCCACCCATAATCCATGTTCCAAGCAAAGACCGCCAATCCCCACCACCACAACTGCTCGACGAAATAGTTTGGATGTCGTGAGTAGTGCCACACACCCTCATCAAGATTCCGCACTAATGCCTGGCCGAGCTCTTTCCGCCTCTCGTTTCTGCTAACAAAATTGTGAAGCTGCGTATCTGCGAAATATGCAACCGTGATACCAGTTAAGCAAACTAGTGCAGCAGCTACATCCCAGGCATTGATTTGCCTGTCTTTTGAGTGGACAACAAATAGAGGCAAGCAAAAAAAAAACATTTTTTAGCATTAAATCCGTTGAGGAAATTCACCCAAATAAAATAGAACCTGCAAAGAATGACATCCACCATCAGTTTCTGCCGTATTGGCCTCGAAAAATCGTTAAATCTCCAGTCTTCTCGAGCACCCCACCGCCACGCTTTCGCGGCGAAGTAGCTGTGAGTGAGCCTCAAAGACCAAACCCACGTCAAAAGAATCACGAGCCTCGATCTCAAAGCATTGGATTCTGCTATTGGGTGTTGCGAAGTTATGTACCAACATTACAGGTATCACCGGCCAATACAAATCTATCATCTGTAACAACCCGGTTCAAACCGATAAGAAGAAACGAAATAAAGAAAATTCAATTGCGAGATTGGGAGTTAAAAGCGAGGTACAAACCCAGTGGCTGGATTGGAGGAGTACCACAATCAAAAGAGTAGATTGGCATTGAGAAAGAAGAGAGCGTTGGTTAAGAGAATAGGGTGGTGGTAGCACCAAGCCCAGTGAGGAGAGAGCGAATCGGGTGATTCTGCGGCGGAGCAGCGCCGGAGGAAGGAGAGATAGAAGAAAATTGAAGGGAGAGGAACGAGAAGCGCAACCGCTGCGTTGCGTAGATGGTTGGGGTGAGTTTTGCAGCTCGACGCTGCCATGCCGATGATCCCAAAGACTAAACTACGAGGTCTCGTTCGTTGGTAGCTGCTCTTTTGGATCTTGCTCAACTGTCTTTTAGTTGTTCTTTAATTTTTTTTTTTTTTCAATTAAGTAATTTCACATTTTTGTACCTATTTCAAGACGCATGTAAGTTGTGAACATGACACAAATGCCCGTTGTGTTAGATGGACAACTGAGTTTTTCGAAATTCTGTTTTGCGTTATGTTTTTTGTTTTCCTTTTTATCCTTCATTTTTCTATCAAGGGATTTATTACTATTAACGATTGCGAGGCTTGCAATATGTTTCACCAGCAAACAGTATCATTATTCAGTGTGGGAGCCAGACTTTTACGTTGGTGATCAAGAAGAATTTATAAGTAAAATTAAACATAAATAATATAATATAAATTATATCATAATATTCAAAAAATAATGAAATATATAATTAAAATCAAATAATTTCAAATCAAATCACTCAATCCAAACATAAATGTCAAAATGAAATTCTAAGATTTTCAACTGCGGAATACTCGATTAAAATAAACAACTACAATGATCAGCCGACTGCTGCAGTTTGTGGAATCACGAGACTATAAATTTAGCATGAAAATTAGTTCAATGCAAGAATTAGGCCACATGGTAAAACACAACATAAGTAAGCTATCGGTAATTATTTTCTCAGTCTGAAATAACTAGTATAAAAAAAAAGAAAAAAAAAGAGCAATTAAACGACATGCGTTTAATTTGGATATTTCGTAAGAAATTACAAACTTTTCATCAATTTAGTCAAGTTGAAGTATATTATAGTCCACAAAATAAGAGATAAACCAGCTTTCCATAAAAAATCTTGCGACAAAAGACTAATTAAGTATATTATAATGTTTGTAAAAATCATACTCTGCTGCGCACGAAAGTTCACTGGATCATTGCATCGATTGGAAAAACAAAATCATTTACCTTTTAATTTCGTGTCTCAAGTTTCAACTTTACGCTCGAGTATTAATTTCCCATTTAGGATCCATATATTATAGCTAATAAAATATGTCGGCCTATATAATATCTCAAAATATCTTATAAATCTATTATTTTACACCGAAAAATGTGATTGGGTACATTTTTATAACATTGTCTACATGTTGGATACAAATATTATGGTTCGAACACTGAGACATTTTTTAAAAGATATATTAAAATTTGTTACAATTTTATATGTATTTCACTTACTGAAAAATAAAATATATTATAATACAATAATCTCTTATCACTGTATATGAATTTGAACTTGAGGTATCAATCATTAATCAATTATATCTATAAATCCTAATTGAATATGATTAAAAAAAAACATAATAATAGTTCTAATTGTACTAAAATATAAGAAACCTAAAGTGAGGACAAGATAACTACAAGAACTTATTGTAGTATGCATGTGGACATCCAAAATTCAAATAGATGGGATCCTCTAGTCCGTGAGTAATTGGTGTTTTAATTTGTACTCTGTTTCGTGTTTGGAAATTTTTGTAATAATTATTCATTTAGGAAAATAAGATTGTTTATTTTATTTTTGGATAACCAGGTAATTAGCAAAATGGGTATGACGTACTTTAGCTATATAAGACGTTTCTGGCATTCAAATTTGAAACATTTGACATTTAGAATAAATACTCGATCACTATATGTCATTCCAACACGCTCAATCACCAAACACACTGATAGAAAATGGAAGCCATGCCTACTAAGGATGTTCTGAACCAGGGCAGCCAAACCGGCGTCGTTCTCTGATAGTTCCGGTACGCCTCGGCCCTATACTCCTCCTTCAACATCCGCTCCTCCACCAGCAGAGTGACGATTCCCAAGCACACCCCATTCGCCAACGGTCCCACAAACCACCAATCGTACTCCACATTCCAACCGAAAATGGCGATTCCCGACCACCACAACTGCTCGCCCACGTAGTTCGGGTGCCGGGAATACCGCCACAACCCTTGTTCAAGAATCGCCACCGTCGCTTTTCCCTCCTTCTTCAACTTGTCGTTTCTACTAACAAAACGGTGCATCTGCGTGTCGGCAAAGTACGCAATCGTCACTCCCGCTAAGCACACCGCCGCAGCCGCCGCGTCCCAAATGTTGAGCCCTTTCCGGTTCCAGTGGATCGCGTACAATGGCATGCATATCGCCATCAGGAATACCTGCCCTAGCTCTCCAGAGTTAGATAATTTTATTCCATTCTACACTTACGAGAGCAGGGGTGGAATCAAAAGTATCTCCAACCAATTTTTATTTTACTTTTTTACGTTATATTAATTTATTTATTTAGTCGCCCTCTGTCCTCGTCCCCCTGCCCCTGCAGGAGATGAGAGAGCTAGCTAAGGGATACTGACCTGCTGAGAGAGATAGATGGAGAAGATAGAGATCCACCACCAGTTTTGGCCGTGGCGCCTTCGCATGTCGGTGAATCTCCAGTCTTCCCGAGCGCCCCACTGCCACTTCTCGCGGCGGAAGTAGAAGTGGCTGAGCCTTAGCGACCACGCCCACGTTAGCAAGACGACAAGCCTCGATCTCCACTTGTCGAATTCTGCTAATGGGTGAGTCGCGAAGTAATGGAGCAGAAGTATGGGTATCACCATCCAATACAAATCTATCATCTGCAACAACAAAATTGTGGGTTAATTAATTAGCTAGGGCTTCGTTAATGGAGGTTTGAGAGAGTTGCAGTTGAATGCATATATATATACATATATATATATATATATATATATACCCAATGGTTGGATTGGAGGAGGCCGACGAGCCAGAAAAGTAGGTCAACGTTGAGGAAGAAGAGGATGTTGGCTAGCAGGAGAGGGTGGTGGTGGCACCATGTCCAGAGAGGAGAGAGAGAGTCGTCAGCGGCGGAGTGACGGCGTAGGAAGGTCAGATAGAAGAAGATGGAAGGGAGAGGAGCGAGAAGAGCCACCGCTGCGTTACGGAGATTTTTGCTGCTCATGGCGATCGATGGTGGTGATTCGCAAATGCTAAGCTATGAGGTCTGATTTTGTAGGCGGAGAATTATCCTTTTTTCGAGCACGATGGCATGATTGTTTTTGATTGATAATTGATTACGGGGCCAATGTTTTTCTTTTATTACTTTACGTCTTTGTTGCATGCCAAAAACTTTTTGAATTTCTTTTTTTTAGAATAAACTTTTTGAATTTTGAAACTTAGAGATTTTTTTCCCCTCCTTTTTTGGCGCCTTGAAGAGTTAAAAGTTGGGTTAATGTTGAAATTGAAGATGTGGAATCAAAGTTATCATGATTACACTCGTCTATATTACATTAGAAGGATTGATGTATGTTCAATTATATATATAGAAGGTATTTTAATTGTAATTTTGTTAGATATATATAGCATGTGGTGTTTTGTACTTGAGTTACGTTATTAAAAAAATGTGCACTAATAACTAAGTTAATATTCCACTAAGAAGAAGATGATGAAGAAGAAACAAATTAGATCGGACAATACATAGGAACGAATTTGATGCATTGGTCAATCTATGATTTGGTCTTGATAAGATTTAGTTGACCAGATAAAGTAGGTTTAAGTTCACAAGATATGAGTATTTTCAATGACCCAATGGATATCACAATCATTACATTATTCATTGTCAAACAACTGTAATACACCTAATATTTCTTTGCAATTGAAAATTCGAAATATAATTAAAAATAATATGAATATGAAATAATTTACCCGCCAATAACATTCACTTGATGGAAGCTTATGTAAGATGTAATATCCGTGCCAATCAATGCATTAAAAATCGGACCGGTGAGCGAACGGGCGAAACTATCGATTCACTATGTTGTGATTAAGGATTTAGAATCGGACAGGACTTTCATTTGGTGATATTGTAGGCTCTTTGGAAAGGTAGGTCGATTTCGGCTAAGTGAGGTTACCCTTCGAAGAATTCCCATGTTCAATTCAATGAACCATCCCCAACCGAACACTAAAAGATTAGTTAGACTTTGTCTAACTTCCCTCAATTTCCTTCCAAACACCTATTCGTGTTCTTTCGACATCGATTAACAACTTCTCTTTTTTTTCTTTTTCATTTTGCTTTCCTTACTATCACAAACAACTCAAACAATTCCCTTTTTTTTTTTTTCTTTTCCTTTCCCCACTACATTAGGTGAGGTCCCTTCTTTAGTCTTTCAAACCAAGTAGCAAATCAATAAAATCCAAAGAAATTGAATGTATTTCCCAAATCCCATGAGTTACAAAAAAAATAGGCTTAAGGCTCTAAACATGGCGAACTAGGATAGTTGTAAGTGAGGGTAAGAAGAAAGGTAAGAAGAGGTTAACACAAAGATGGCCTATCGTCATACTCTACTTCCTTAAACACTATGTGAATTTAAGAAGAACTTGAGCAAGTTCTAGAGATGGATGCATGAAGTTTAGCAAACACACAACAAAGAAATTAAGGCTCAATGCTCACATGGTTATGGCTAGGTGCAAGGCAAACTAGCAATTCGTTACTTATGCATCAAATCCAAATCCTAATATCCAACATTTGCAAGAATTAGAGAAAATGGCAAGACAAAAATTCGTCATAGGCAACTCCAACTCAATTTCCAAAGACAAATCCATTCAACACAAAACACAATCAAGTCTTCCAATACAAGATACTCAAAAACCAACAAAATAAAACAAAGCTACGACAAACCAAAACAAGGTCCCAAAACACAAAAATAACCAACAAAACAAAAACAAAACAAAACTAAAAACTAACAACTAGGCAGGGAACCAAGAAGTTCAAAAGAGGTAAACACACTAACCCAAACCAAAGCACCGGCGACACCCCCCCAAACTTATTCGACGCAAGGCGACGACGAAGTTTGAGAAGGAGGGGCTTTGGTAGCGGCTTCATGGCTGGGGTGGAGGAGGCGGCGGGTGCGGGTACCACGTGCTAAATTGATCAAACATGCTCGTAAGCATGTGATCAAAGCGATCCAGGCGCACGTTAAGGTTGGCTTGATCGCTATCCATGCGTGCGTGTATGCTGTCGGAAAGATGGTCCACACGCTCGGATAGGTGGACGATGTCGGAGTCCATGCGATCCAACCGCTGACCAATCGTCACGTCCTCCTCCTCTTGGCCCGGCTGCCTCCGTCGTCGCCGCCTTCTGTTGGACGGGCCAACATCTTCTTCTTCCGCTGCTGGAGGCGCTGGGAGCTGTAATGGTGGTGATGGAGGGTGAGGTACCTCGGGCATGCGGACAGGGCGGGAAGGGTGGAAGCGAGCGTGGGCCCACGGCAGGTCGGGCCGGTGTGTGGCTACCAACTGACGGTGAACCTCCTCGTTCATGCGCCAGTTAGTAGTGAATTGCCATCCCCGAACATAGGTGTTAATGGGGTCGGGGAATAAGAAATGGTCTCCCGCCTTCTGTATGAATAACCCTTGGAAGCTCTGATCAACATTAATGAGCTTGATTTGCTTCAGCACTTTCATATGCAGGGTCTTCTCGCCCATTTCCGGGAGGAAGTCTTACACGTCGATGCCATAGTCGAGCGCCAAGGAGGTGATGATTCCTCCACAGCAGAGGGTGCCCGATGTCTTTTTCGCCTGCCTCTACAGATGACGGACGATAAAATGTCTCATGTTCAGACATCGCCCTTTCAATATGTTCCATAGCAGGAACACCTCGTCGACCAAGACACTTCCCCCTTCAAAGCGGGCAAAGGGGAGGTAAACGCAGGCTTTTCGAAGGTACCGCAATACTGGATTGCGTATTTCCGACCCCTTTGCCCTGGCCGCGATGAACCTCGTGTTCCGGCCTTACGGCAACGTGATGGCAGCCCATAAGGCGTCCCTATCATAATCCTCCGGTTCGCCGACCACGCCCACGTCAACCCCGTGGAAGTTGAAGATGACATTAACATCCGCGATGGATAGTTCGAAGTCGGTGTTGCGGAGGCGAAATAAGATGGAGTCCACCCGGCGCCCAGATAACTGCACCTGCAAGGTGCGGAGAAATTCCAGCGTGAGGCACCGGAATGAGTCATGCTTCCATCTGAATAGGGTCGTCAACCCTCCTATCCGCACAGCTCCCAGAAACACTATTGGATGCACATCATCCTCAGCGCATCCTCATCCGGATAGCGAGATGGCTGAACGGGTAGCTTGGCAAGAGCCTTCCAACGGTCTCTTTGCTCCTGAGTCGGAAGAGTAATGCCATAAAATCGCGGGTTCGAGGGGTTAGCCATTGACACCTACAATGCAAAAGCGTGAGCATCATATATGTCTCGATAATAACCAAGCAGGGATCGAATATCTCTTATTCCCTAGCTCAACTCAACACATGCTTATGCATAAATTACCCCCCATGATATGCCTACCCACCTTACCTCACTAAAGAATGAGCAAACAAGCATGCTTAGGATGACAAAAGATGCAAGAATGTAATGTTCTTCACCCCAAGCTTACATGTTAATTCACTAGTAACGAAAATCAAAATCATGCTCAATTGCTCACTTCTATAGCTCAAAAACCAAACAACACTCAATACCACATTCAAACTAATGCCAAATATTTCCCAACACATAACCACATTCCACCTAATGCAATATACTCCTCACAATCTTAACACTTAGCAAAATTCAATACATATCAATACCCAACATCAACACATATGAACATTAATCAAATTTCTTGAGTATTAAACATGCAACACAAGTGTTCGACTAAATGCTTCAACCAAAATTTCACCTAAAACATATCAAATTCTCAATAATCTCATCCAAAACACCAAATGCACACATATAAATATATAAAAAGCACGAACTCCACAAGAAAAGGAGAGGAAACTAACCTTAAGAGTAGATCGAGCACAATGAAGCACAATGAACAACTTGGGTGTTGGAGCAAAAATTATCCAAAAAAATTCGAAATTTATGGTGGAAAGGAGCAAATTGATGGAGGAAAGTAGTTGGGTGTGTGTTATGTGTGTGATAATGGTGGAGAATGGGGTGAATTTGAGTGGGTAAGGGAAGATTGGGGAAGGGGGTGTGGGTTAGGGTTCGTGAGAGGGGAAAAAATGGGAGAATTCGCGCAAAAATCTGGGTTAGAAAACGTACCAGAGAGGGACACCCGGCCGGGTGATATTGGTGCCACATCGCACCCGGGCCGGGTGAATCTTCTGTCTCAATCCTCCGCCATGCACCCAGGCCGGGTGATTACTGCACCTCTGAGCACCTGGGCCGGGTGAATCCTCTGGAATGCCTCGTCTAGCACCCGGGTCGGGTGCTTCTCGCCCCTAACGGAACCCGGGCCGGGTGAATCATCTGAACTCATTTTCCGTCCAAATTCGCCCGTTTCGCCCGTTTATCTATTTAAACTGCAACATCTCAATAAACTGGTTAAACTTCATAAAATACTAAGCACAAAGAGGATAAAAACACACAATCAATTACTCGAAAACAAATAACTCTTCGAGTTTATCAATAACTCAACTCGACAACTTACAGAATTAATCATAGTCTACCATGCAAAAATCAAAATTGCAAATTGAAGACCAGACGACAACTCGAGTCTCGACAACTTACAAACCCTCAATATTGCAATTTGCAAGTAATATGATAACTCTAGTCAGTTAATAACTCGTTTCGATTTCGAAGATCAATTATAAACAAATTAATCACTCAATATTGCAAGTAATAAGATTGTCATTAGTCAATCTGAATCACTCTTTTCAGAGCAAACAAATTACAAACCGTTTCAGAGCAGTACAAATTACAGAGTTATAAAGCAAAACGAATTATAGATTACAATACAATGAAGTGTGAAGTCTGAATCTGAAGAAAATTGACAAAAAACAAATTACAAAAATAGAAAGGGGAAAAGCCGAAAGGAATTTAATTTACCGTGCTTCACTGCTTCTTCTCTGAATCTCTGCTCACGGGAGGCTTCTGGCGGGCGGCGGCGGTGCGGGGTGGAGGGCGGCGGCGGTGCGGGCTGGAGCCTGGAGGGGGAGGACGCTGCTGCAATTACTAGATGACGGCGGTGGTGCGGGCTGGAGGGGGAGAGCGGTGCAGGCTGGAGGGCAGCGGCGGCGGTGACTGGTGAGGACGGACTGAGTGGGAATGGTAAGGAAATGACCGAGAGGCGAGAGGGTTTCAATTTTAGGTATTTGACCGAGAGAGAGAGAGAGAGAGAGAGAGAGGAATTTGATTTGATGATTTGTTAACTTTGTGAATTACACAAATTGTGATTGTGAGTTGATGTCCTGACTCGGAGTCTCGGACTCCTGATGACTTGAGTTAGGGATTTAAATATTTAATTTAACATTTAAGTTTAATCGGTTACTAACTGGTTATAACCAATAACCGATTTATCCAAAATCACAAATTGGAATTCCATCTATTTATCTTTATACGGTTATTCAGTTAATCGGTAATCGACCGGTTCCGATCTAGTTATTTATTAACCCAGTAACTGATGACCAGATAAGTAGTCCTAATTATAATACACTGGTGTCAATTTATAATTCACTAGTGTTTAATACAACGGTAACTTATTTTAGACTAATAATTAATGATATAAGACTTTTGCCAAAATATCTTTTTTCATATATTTTATATTCATATTTTTAATCCGCGACAAGTCGATCAAAATTTTCATTCTTAACTTAAGTGTAATATATAGGTTCATATTTTATTGTGATTTGTATTTTTTTTATCAATGCTTAATAAGATCGATTAATCTCTTCGTTCGTATTTTGTTATTCTTACTGCTATTATTATAATAAGTAATATTATTATTATTTGAGTTTTTCAGTGGAACTCTTATTTGAGTTATGAAGGGAGATTTTGTATTGTCTTACTCACCTATACCCTTCCAAACTAAAAATAATATGTCCGTTTATTTCGTTATTTATAATGATTTTATAGAAAAAGCGGGCGAGCACTCTTCAACAGACAACATCAACTCCATGATATGTTGCTTTAACTGGAGTTCTTCTCCAACTCAATCTCTTACACCCTAAGAAAGCCAAATACAACACAAATCCTATAAAAACCTGATATTCCATTAGACTTCAAATTTAGGCAATCCTCGGTTTAGATATTTTTTATTTATATTTTTTTTTGGGGGGGGGGGGGGGGGGGTTAGGGTGGTTTGTGTTTTATAAAATTGACATGCTCTCGTAGAATTATTCCTTGCTAAATTTTATGTATTCATTGCTCAGTTTTTTTTAGTTGAATTCTGAACCTTTTTTTGGGGGTAAAAATTCGTAGTTGATGCCAGTGTTTTCTATCATTTTTATTTATTGTATTTTATTTTTGTAATTTGTAGCTGCACGTGTTTGCAGATTTTAAGTCTTTTTTTTTTAATGCCTGCAGATTGCATTTAATTTTTTATTTCGATTAACACAGAATGCACGTAAAAATTCTCCGCTGATTTTCCACGTTTTTGTGTTTCTGAATTTACTATTATAATTTGATTTTATAGGATGTTTTAGAATATTTTTGTTAGATAGTAAAGCTTGCGAGTAAAGTTTTGCATTCTGCAGTTTATGTGAATCTCTCTCTCTCTCTCTAAATTGGTGCTTTTTTATTTTATTTTTCTGAAGCAGAAAACTCAAGAGGGAAAAACTATGGGTGTTGCTTTAGGTTCTGTGTTGACGAACAGTTTAGGGAAATTGGCCTATAGTGATCCTGATGAGGTTTCAGTTAGTTCCATTACGCTTTTCGTCACGCTGCTCTGCATCTCCGTTGTGCTCGGCCATCTACTCGAAGAAAATCGGTGGATTAATGAGTCTGTTAATGCACTTTTCATTGTGAGTTACACTCAATTCAATTTGGAGAATAATTGCCTTGTTTATGTTACTTTTTTTCTGTTTTTGAATGGTGTAGTTATGTTGTCCTTGGAGATTAAATAGATGTTTTTATGGCAGGGTTTGGGTACTGGAGCCATTCTATTGCTTGCTACTAATGGAGTGAGCTCGCGGATCTTGGAATTCGACGAGGAGCTCTTTTTCATATACCTTTTACCGCCTATCATATTTAATGCTGGGTAAGCCCTATGATCAAACTTTCAGAGTTCAAGATCAATGAATATGATTGTTTACTTTATGAGTTAAAATGTCAAACCTTAGATGATCCAGATGTTAAGGGTATTTCTTAATAGCGTCGATTTATGTTTTTTACCAGGTTCCAGGTGAAAAAGAAGCAATTTTTCAGGAACTTCATGACCATTACTTTGTTTGGTGCTGTTGGGACGATGATATCCTTCTGCATCATATCATTCGGTACTAGTTTCACTCTGAACTAATGATTAGGGATAAGCTGAATCAAATGCTGTTGACATTCCAGTTATCTTATAGCCTATAGGAGTATACAGCTCCGCGAGATCTTCCTTTTTAAGATTTGAGTGTTCACCATCATGATAATTTCGGACCTTGTGTAGGCTCTCATCTGGTATTGCTACTTAACCAATGTCTTTCATGGGGACAGGCTCTTTCAACAATTTTGATGGTTTAATTGACTTTATTGAGTAAATATATGACTAGCTCTCGTCCAACTTTGCATTATCTCCTTAGACATGACAGGATTACATGGCCAAGTTTTTATCATACCCAACTCGGGACTGTAAATAGTAGTTACTACAGTATAAATAGTATTAATAGTTTCTATCCTATGCATTACAAGCTCTCTTTGTCCATTGCCTGTAATCGAGCTATTTGTTTTTCTATCTCATCTATGGTGTCTGATGTGGCATATTTGCTAACTTTTATACTGTATCAGGTGCAAAATTGCTGTTTGACCAATTGAATTTGGGTTATTTGGAACTTCAGGACTATCTTGGTGAGCATCATCCTCATTGCTTTGCACCTTTTCTAGTATTTCACTGTCCACCGTCCTCATGTTACAAACTTACTTGTTTGATATTCCAAATACTGTCATCTGTTTCTCTTCCATATATCTATCCCCTCAACTGCCAAAATTATCGAATACCAGATTGGTACTAATTCTTTTTTTTGTTTTTTTTACAAATCACACACACCTCACACTCTAATTATCTGTCTTTGATGCTCACGTTTACTTGCTCCTGATCAATATGATAGGTTGGACCCAAAACCTTTCAGCTATTTAATGCAGTTTCACGTGTTATTTTTATTTCCTCATACTCTGCATGTGTTTAGTCTGCAAGTTTCTGTGATAGACTAATTTCCATGTTGTAACTGATTTTGTACAAACAAAGTTCAAGGCTGCCTATTTAGCGAACAAGACGTGCTATAGTTTTTCAATAGTTTAATTCGTTGTTATTCTGCATAATGTGTGGTGTCGCAAGGCATGGGCTTGAGTCTGGACGGCTAATAATTCCTATACATCATTTGTGCAGCTATTGGGGCAATCTTTTCGGCTACAGATTCTGTATGCACACTGCAGGTATTGATACACAAGTTATTGTGGTTCCTCTTCCAAAAAGTGAAAGGAAGACTTCCTGTCAAGGATAGGGATAGCAGACCTAGACTCCTAGTAATTAATGACTGACCTTTTTTTTTTTTTGTGTGGCTTGATTGCCAGGTTCTTAATCAGAATGAGACGCCATTTCTCCACAGTCTAGTTTTTGGAGAAGGCGTGGTCAATGATGCCACATCTGTGGTGCTATTTAACGCAATTCAGAAATTTGACCTCTCGGAGATTAGTTCCACAATGGCCTTTACATTCGTTGGAAACTTCTTCTATTTGTTCATAACTAGTACTCTGCTTGGTGTCTTGGTGAGTTTTGATCTGATTCGTTCATCATGATTAATCTTCTCTGTAACAAAACTATTTCCTTTCCTTTTTTTTCATCAAAATTTATCACTTAACTATTGTTAAAGCTTTAATAGGAAAAATAGGCACTGGTATGAAGTAGGAATTTATGATTATATACATGTGGACTTGGTTAGGACTTAAGTTTTTTCCATACATTAATGCATCTTTGTGATGGATAAGAAGATTCTAAGCATCACTTGTTCTGGAAAAGCATAAATGTTTACTTCACACTCAGAAGCAAAAGTTAGTTTTAAGCATCACTTGTTCTGGATTTCTTTCATGACAACCATTGCTGATTCTTTACTGAGATTTCATTTTTGTCTAACCATTTGGATTTTTTAATTGTTCAATTGCAGATGGGATTGCTGAGTGCTTATATTATTAGAAAGTTGTACTTTGGAACGTATGTAATTCAACCCAATTTTCTTTAGCTCATCTTTGATTACTACTGACACATTTTATAGTGACAGAATTTCTCATTCACTGAGCGAATCACCAATTTTAGAATCAGGAATTCATTCAGGATATATAGAATGGAACTTATCATGGTTTGTTGTCAGTTGTCACTGATATTGGTGCTGAGGGTCGAAATATGCTCTATGCTTGATCTAATTCTGATTCATCTCGTAGTTATATAATTTGATATCTACATATTTTTAGTTATTAAGAAAATACGTAATAAACAACTTTTAGTTCTCATCTACCTATACAATATATATGCCATTGGTTTCTTGTTTTAAGTTCCAGAATCTGTGTAAAATATGCTGTTGTAAGACTCAAACACCAGGCCCATTACATGAAATTAATATTTAGATGGCAGTTTTCTTGACAGGATAGAATTTACGACATAGCCATTCAATCTGGGTGCTACGTGGATTTGCTTTCTTAGTTCTTATATATTCTATTATTTATGTCAAAATTAGAAATGTGTGTGGTTTCATGTGCAAATTGTTGAAGATATCTGTTCCAAATTTCAGGCATTCAACTGATCGTGAAGTTGCTTTAATGATTCTCATGGCTTACCTTTCTTATATAATGGCCGAGGTATTCTGTTTTGGCCTCTTCCTTATTTCAATTCTATATCTTATGCAATGATGTTCTTCTAGCATACAAGTCATTAGTTGTTTTGATTGCTAATCTTATGATCCACTTCCATCTCACAGCTATTTGATCTGAGTGGGATCCTGACAGTGTTCTTCTGTGGAATTGTTATGTCGCACTATACATGGCATAATGTGACAGAAAGTTCTAGAGTTACAACCAAGTAAGCAACTCTTTCAGGAAACTTCCATGCTGCTCCCTTGTTCTCTCTGAACACTATCTTATGTACTGGCTTCTTTGCAGGCATGCTTTTGCGACTTTATCCTTCATTGCAGAGACATTTATCTTCCTGTACGTTGGTATGGATGCATTGGATCTTGAAAAATGGAAATTCGCAAGCAGCAGGTATCTCATTTAGACAGCTAAAGAAGAAAACCCTGAGGGACTTGGGCTCCTCATTTCATGTTTGACATCATTCTTTCTAAAATCATTTGCAGCCCTGGAAAATCTGTTGGAGCTAGTGCAGCTTTATTTGGTTTGGTTGTTGTTGGGAGAGCGGCTTTTATCTTTCCCCTGTCCTTTCTATTCAACTTTACGAAGAAATCTAAGAGTGACAAACTCAACTTCAAGCAGCAGGTGAACTTCTTGAAGAGCTTAAATATTTTGTTCTGTCGCAATAAATATATACTGATTATGACTTACACAGGTCACAATTTGGTGGGCTGGTCTAATGAGAGGTGCTGTTTCGATGGCGTTAGCTTATAATCAGGTAAGAAGAAAAAAGAATTCATTGTATTAAATCTTTTATATGCTTTTGGCCATTGCATTATGAATCATTTAAACCTAGTTCATGTATTATTCTGATTCTGACATGTAGCACTTCTGTTGAGTTTTTCATGGTTTCTTGTTATGTTTGCAGTATCTGAATCGTATTTAAGAGTGTTTGAACTTCTTGTTACAATTTGCAGTTTGCCAAATCTGGCCATACCAAGCAGCCGGGGAATGCGATCATGATCACTTGTACCATAACTGTGGTCCTCTTCACTACTGTGGTAGGACACTAATTCTTTCGAAATGTATCGAACCATATGTGTTCATCTGCATTCTCTTTTGAGGGTGTTTAGTTTCAGCGATAGCTTAGACAAATAAAAATAATATATATATATATATATATATATATATTATTTATTATGAATTTGAATAGTTTTGAGCTTGTTTGATTGTCTAATTCTTCAAATACTCAAATCATATTCATATGTTTTGTGACCCGTATCTCTATTTTCTTTTTGTTCTTTTAGGTGTTCGGATTATTGACAAAGCATTTTGTGAGGTTCATGTTTCCTCCGTCGGACCTTATTAACGATAGTGATCTTTCGGAACCTTCTAGTCCGACGGCACTGTCATTGCCTCTTCTGAGCAATGGGGAAGGATCAGTAGCGAATGTAGCGGAGAGGACTGTTCGACGTCCATGTAGTTTGCAGATGCTTCTAAGAGCTCCAACCAATACTGTTCACTATTACTGGAGAAAATTCGATGACTCGTTCATGCGGCCGGTGTTCGGAGGTCAGGGATTCGGCCGGAGTTCGGAGGTCAGGGATTCGCAGAGTTCGGACCAGGCACACCAAGAGAAAGATAGCGACGACCAATTAGTATGAGATGGGATGACACAACTCAAGGCAATTTTTTGGCCATCTTTCTGTATAGTTGTCGTGTGTTAACTCGTAATAGAGAAAGATATACTACTGGGCTCTTATTCAATATATACATAGCAGGAATTTGTGGACTTAGGTTTAATGTGAAGTCGTTAAATTTCTGGAGAGGTAGATTATTGATATCGAGAGTGGATGTCTATATAGATTCTGCGAGTTTGTATATATTTGTAACGGCTTTTGTAGATATAAGTAAATTCACAGTTGGTTCCCTTCCCCCCCCCACCCCTTCCCCCCTCTCTGATTTTGAGCCGAGCCGAACTATCTTTTGGCGTTTTGTTGAGGTCAGTTCGATTCTTTTGGCACTTAGGCTACTTGGATGATTTTTTTTAATTAACTTAACCGATAAGGGTATTTACGGTAATCACAATATGTGTATGGTAAGTTATTATTAAGTAGGAGTTTCATCCTAAAATTTAGGAATCATGTATTTAATTGATTGTGGTATGTCGTGTTGAAGATAACAATAATTTTCTTTTACATATAACAATCTTGTTTTCGTTAATTTTGATATGATGTTTTTATGTTTTTTATGTTTACGTGTTAATAAAAATTAATGTACTATATTTTAATTTTTAATGTTTGAATCATTATTTTATAATGATTATATTGATATTGCATATTGATTTTAAATTTGTGATATAATGAGTTACATAACTCCATGAATTTATTGTAGGTATTGCATAATTTTTTTTACGATGAATATTGATTATTACATAATGATTCGTTATGATATTAAACTGTATTTGTTAATATTGTACTCCAATAGTCTTATTTTGGTATATGTTGTGCATTCAAGCTATGAAATATAATGATAATCATTATATTATTGTAGAACGAGTGAAATTTAAAATAATATTACTTAATAATCAATTTAATAAGTTTTTATTCAAAATCATCACATATACATATATGTAATATCTGATTTGATGAAGACTAAATATGATGACGAATTGAATATGCTGAGTGAGAGAAACTGAATTAGAATGGTGAATAAGTACATTTGAATATGAAAAGGATTGTAAGGTTTAATGATAGTTTGTAGATTCCTAAAAATGCTCTCTAATTATTTATTGAGATATTGTGTAGATAATGATACATATTAATGCAATCTTTCGTAATTAAATGAGGATGTGTATTTTAATAAGTCAATTATAACATTTTAATGAGATTCATTCATTCTTATAATGCATTGCATATTTTCTAATCACAATCGTATATTTTCAAATCCAATGATTGATTTTTGGTGTTAGTTATGTATTAGGGTCTTAGTTTGACCATAATACCACTTATATATATATATATATATATATATATATGATTCTGAAGATAAAAAATGAGACAAGTAATCAATGAGGAATGATGTGTTACCTTAGATAATTGCTTTCATGAAATTTGTGAGTTATATTTTCTAGGGGTGAGCATTCGGATTTCGGTTCGGATTTTTGCCTAATCTGAACCGATACGAAAATCCGAAATTTTCTAAAAATTAAATCCGAACCGAATCGAATTATCCGAACTTCCAAATCCAATCCGAGCCGAAAATCCGAAATTGCATAAAAAAATCCAAAAAACCTAACAAAAATCCGAAAATCCGAAATTCGAAAATTCGAAAATCTCAATAAGGTTGGTATTATATAAAATATCATGTTTGAATATTTATGTAATAAGAGTGTAAATTGAAGGTCTTAATTAGAATATATATATATATATTATATTATATTACTAAAAATATATTTCGGATTTCGAATTTATTCGGTTTTTAATATATCCAATCTGATCCGATCCGAAAATCCGAAATTTGTCAAAAATGTAATCCGAACCGAACCAAAAATCCGAAAAATCCGAACCGAATTTTAAATTTTGGTTTGGTTCGGATCGGATATTTAGATTTCGGATATTTTGCTCACCCCTAATATTTTCCATCAAAGTGATTTTCATGGGATTTTGATCACTTCTTTGTTTTGGACTAACCATCAATTTTAGATTGGACAATCTATCAAATCCAATTTATGAAACATTGGTCGAAAAATTTTAATGTCCTTTTTCTGCTCGGTGAGGTCCAACTTTGTAGGCGTTGTGCATATAAATATATTAGGTCAAGTGACTTAGATCGTTGAATTACTTAATATGGTTTACAATGACATCATTCGAGCGTCCCTCAAATAAATTGAATGAACAATTTTATGACTTGAAAAGGACTAAAATAGTTATGAATGGATATGTTAGTAATAATTTAAAAATAAAATTAAATTAGACATCCTTTAATATTTAGACAAGAATATTCGTGTCCATTCACTTGATGGTAGTGTCACATGGACTAATATGTAGATATATCTATCACATGAGAAAAAATAAAATCAAATAAGTAAGAAATCTAGTCATATCATGGAACAATACTACATCATCGAATGAGGATTTTTAACGAGTTGTTGCGATCAAAATATAGTTGATCATATGAAATTGCAATTTGATTTACTAATAATAAAATTGCTTTATTGTTTTGGCTATATAAAGATGTAGTATAGCACAATTATTAAACTAACTACTATTATTATGAGCATTCACAATGCAGCCGCTATTGCAGTGTTCGGCAGGACGCCAGCAATGCGGCTGGTTGAAGGTAGGGAGGCGGCTACAAAATTTTCAATTTTTTTTATTTTTATTTTTTTAAATTTAAAAAATCCAAATTTATATTAATTTTTTGCCTTCTCAATTTCGGCATTGGGGGTATAGCCGTATAGGGTTAATGTAATTTTTTTTTCCTTGCCTTTTTCAAACTGCTAGTATAGGATTAATGTAATTTTTTAATTTTTATTATAACAATGAAAGAAAACTAATGTAATTTTTTTATTTTAGTTGTGTAATTTTAGAAATTTAAATTATATCATTTTTAAAAAATTAATTATTTATTTTCAATTTGCAAATATCGAAATTTAAATAAATATATAAAATTAGGTATTAATAAAAAATAATGAATTTATAAAGTAGAGTTTTGACTTAAATTTTATAGCTGAATTGTTAGTGTTGTGTTTGGAATTTGAAATACTAATGTAGCAAATAAATATAATATATATAACAAATTTTATTAAAAAAAATTATTTATAGATCATTCTTTTTAGTTTTTACCAACGCAATACACGCATATATTAATATATGATTAAAAAGATATAGCGCGGCGCCGAATTTGAATTCTAGATACACGCTCCTCGACATGAGAATTCCGCTGCGGAGACGTGGAACCTCATCATATTCATAGCTATTACAGAGCTCCATGAAATTAATATTCAAATTCTTAGATTTCTCTTTCTATAAATTGACAAACTAAGAGATGGACTCTGAGAGAGAGAGAGAGAGAGAGAGAGAGAGAGACAGAACTGTGAGTCGCAGAGAATCATCAATCCCCAGGTAAAACAAACAAGAATAACACTTGCGTTTTGATTGTCTTTTATTTTTTTCTCCAAACCAGAACATTTCCATGTCTACTAATGCTATTAGTGAATACGTTTTCAATAAATTTCGTTCCTTTGAAATAGTTTGCAAGTCTAATTAATAACATTTATTTGGCAGGTTTATGTGATTTTTGAATATAGGAATGGGAAGAAGTGTCTTAAATTCGATCACGAATTAATTATATACACAAGATTGAATTCATACATCAATAAAATTAAGGATGTTGGAGGGAGAAGACAAGCTGAGATCATCACACTGGTGCTGGCTACACATAAACAACAAGGCTCGTTCCAATCGATCCCCTTTACTTCATTCAACTCTTGCAGGTACTACAAATCGACTATTATTATTGCAATCACTATTCATAAATGTGCTTATGCTTAATTTTTAATAGTGATATTCAAACTTATGACATAGAAAAATAATTCGTTGGTCTAGACACACTATGTGTCAATCTGAATTGGTATGTCTAACCACTATAATTCCACTTGTCAGAGGACTATTGGTTACACACACCAACTCACATTGTTACGTAGTATGTCTAAACTATCGAATTTTTCCTCCATGACATGTGGGACCCAAAATTAGTATTTGGATTTAATGGAGCCTATACATCAAATAATGAAACATTTTTTCAGGTCACACCACTAATACTTATTCGTATAAAATAACATCATCAATATACAATGATATACAATTATGCATAATGTTCCCGGCTAGTAAAAGCTGTCTTCTTTAGGACTTTGGCCTTAAATTCCAATTAGAGGGAACTTAACTGAGTGATCTGGTTGGTGGAGTGGTTGACAGAGCTAGACGAGAAGACTAGTTCGATGCGGAAGCTCATCGAGCAAGATGCAGAGTCATTTTCGCAACGTGCGGAGATCTATTACAACAAGAGGCCTAAGCTAATCAACATGGTTCATGAATTTCATCGAATGCATAGTTCATTAGCTGAGAGTTATGATCAATTGATCAAGTTTGAAACCGGAAGTCACCTTCTAACATCATGTTTGTGTCCACTTTCTATCACTAAAAATCGGCTAAGGAAGTCGTTGAGCTTGCAAGAAAACGCGTTGCATAGCTACTCCGATGGCTTTAAGTTTGTGGAGTCTGACGAGTCTGAAGTTGATGATCTTGAGAAGCAAGTAGTAGTCGAAGAAGAAGAGTCGAGTGATTGTGGTAATGAGGAATGGAGGAGGTTAAGGGAAGAGTTGGAGAGACTTAGAGAAGAAAATGAGGTTCAAAGGGAGGAATTGATGCAGAAAGATGAAGAGAAGAGAGATGTTATAAGGCAGCTGAGTTTGGCCATGGATATGTTTGATGGAAGAGAATTTGAGTCTCTAATAAATTTTTATAGAGATGATAATTATTAGACTAAATATCAGTTGGATAGTCTAGTACCTCACTAGGGTGATGATACATATCGATTATCGTATTTATTCAAACAATGGAGAAACTATAGTCTATAATGTGTATGTTGTATTGATTCTCTATCCTTGAAGGCCATTATTGCACTACCAGAACTAGGTACACGTTCCACACCACTCTTTTCCAAACCCTGCCTCAAATATATTTATAATATCTCACATATATACTTACTAATTACTAAACATGAACACAACAAATTCATGCACCAAACAACACTAAGCAGAAAGCACGAGTGAGGTGAAGCATTCCCAACAAATCAGCAGCCTGAGAGAGGAAGAATCCGGCAAGAATCGAGACAGCCAAACCGGGCCTTGAGCTGCCATTGCATCATCAGCAGGTTTCGGAGGGCTGGGAGTTGGGGGAATTACGGGGAGAGGTAGCGTGTGGGGAAAAGAGGAGAGATATCAGGGGGTAATGAAGATGACTAATGCTGTCTGAAGGAGAGATTGTTGTAAGAAGAATTAAGATTGGTGATATGGAGTGAGCCATCAATGCTTTTTTCACACTGTATTGTTTGCTAAAAATATAGGACCTTTTGATCTAGATATAAATAAAGCTTCCTTTTTTGTGAGGAGTGAGTGGTTAGAGACAGGAGTTGTATCTATAAGGGGTTGGGGTTGGGGTGGGGCATGCAAGTGCTGCATCTTATGAAAAGCATTGAATGTATTATTGCTCTACAGACCTACTTTCTTGGTCCTGTCATATTTTATAATTCTATAGAAAATGATGTCAAACTTTTCATTTTATTCTTGTCTTCAATGTCAATTCTTTAGTTGTTCAATTTTTGATGCAATAAGTAAAGATATAAAGAGTAAACTCTACTCACTTTCTTAATTTACAATTTTTGACAACAAATGGCACTCATTCAAGGACAGATAGACGAGTGTATTACTTACACATGTATATGTAAATGCATAATTTGGACAACGGTAAGTGCGTTAGGTGTATTTCAACCGGTGTAGCATCGGCATGAAGTGATTGGGGTAGGGGGGGAAGAGGAGACAGGTTGGGATATTGAGGTAAGGGGCGTGAATTGGTATATAGGATAGGATGATGTCGTGGAAACATATGAATGTGAATTGGTTGGTGTTGTTTTCAAAATTTGCTGTTTTCTGACATTCACATACAACCCTGTGAAAGTAGAATTTAGTGCCACATTTTTCAAATTCTCTATCACACACATCCATAAGTTTGGTTTACCAGTGTGTGGCAAGTTATTAATTTTGCAGAAAATGAAATTGCTTATGATTCATTCACATGACACAAAAGCTGGTATGTCTCAATTCGGATTCAATCACATATCTCTATGACATATTTGTAATCTTATTGGTGTTGAATTTAATATGCTATTGGATATTATTGGTTTGAATCCAAATCTTAACCAATCTTATTCTTGGACGGTTTCACACAATACTCCATTACTCCCCCTTCATGTAATTGCAAGATGTTCATTCAGGTCATCACATGTTATTAATAGCCAAATTCTCAAAATTCTCCAAAAACCTCTATCAAAACTGCAGTTTTCTTATTTGGCACTGCAAAATCATCATAGCCAAGCAAACTTCCCTGTTTCAAAATTTGGGAAATCCTATTTGGTAATACAGAACATAAGGAATTGACTACACTATTCTATTCAGCCTAATATTGTGCAAGCCAGAGCACAGATACAAAATACAAATAGGACACAAACAAAAAAAAAAGAGGGCAAAAACATCTAATGTTCTATCAAATGGTTATACCTACACTCTCCAAAAGAATAGTTTCCCATAATAATGCAAGAATCGTGGTAAAAACGTGAATAATATAAGTCATATAAACTGGAAATGAAAACAGATTAGAAAGTTTATGCCCAAAGAAGGCCCTCATACCCGAACTCTGAGCTTGAAATGGGACTATCACCAAACTCGCGTTGATCTGTAGCTTCGTTCTGTCCTACAGAGTCCAAATATGGTTCCATTAGATCAGGAGATCTTTGGCATGGAATTCCGTAGCCTTTGAGGATGCTGGTAGAGGCTGCTTGAGCTGATTCGCGCTCCAAAACGACCAAAAAGTTATCTTCGAATTCAAAGACTAGATATTTGTCCTTGCAAGCTGACACAAAAGAAATGCACACCATAGTTGTCATTCCTAGAACTATTCCATTTCTAAGGATATGAGCAAATATCATTTGATAGTTTCTTTAATAATGTATCAACATTTGACAAGTCATAACTTGATGCTCAACCTTTCAACGTTTTCACAATTATATCCCCAGGGTGATATTTCCGACAATTGAAAGGTCACATGACACACTTGTGGAAATACATGCTTAAATACACAATATGATATTTTCCATGTGGGTCCCAAACGACAACATGCCACATGACATTTTAGGTATTGGGAAATAATTGTGAAAATATCCAGAAACTAGGTATCAGTTTGTAATTTATTTAACATTGTGACATTATTAGGAAAAGTCCAAAAGTTGGGACATAAATTGATATTTTTCACGAGGAAATAAATCGAATGAGGTGCTAAAACTTACAGTCAACTAGATGAGCCAGGTGATGAGTATTTTTAATCCAAGTGCCATTTAATTTCAAGACCTGTTTCAGATTTCATATTAGTGAACTGCAGAATGAGAGGGATTTCAAGTTTCGATGCGTGTGACTTGCCTGCTCATTGCATATTTCTTCATAACCAATGTTTTCTTCATTTGCAAATACCTGTGAATAGTACAAATTCACAGAGATAGGAGCGACAATATTTTGTAAGCAGAATTGTGATATAGAAAGAATTACAGTATTGTAGTTTATAGGGTGTAGCAATCTACCAATCTGAAGAAGAAAATTTGCATCTTGAACTAATATAAACACATACGAACCTGTGATAGAATGACAACCTGTTCTCCTTTGAACCTCGCCATAGAGTATCGTGCTTTAGCCAACAATTTCATCTGTTCATGAGAAAAAGCAATCAACCACAGAATTAAGCAAAATGATCTGGTGAAAGAAAATGAACAAAAAAGAAGGAAAAACTATTACCCCAATGCTATCATCTTCACATTCTTCCCTTTAAAATATGAGCAAATTGGATCATGGTTAGTATCGAACATTAACAAAAACTGATGCACTAATAGGATGATAAATGGAGTCAAATAAACAAGTTTTCGCATACTCTATCAGAGGCTCTGAAAGGGATGTAAACACCAAACCAGCTATGATTAAGTATGACGGCTGATCTCCTTCAATGTGATATGGAACCTTCAGGGAGTAAGAAAGAGTTGATAACAAAGATTCAAATCATATTATGAAAAGTAAACAGTTAATCACCACAATAAATGCTTCTAGTTACCAGATGCACTCGTGGATTCAAAACAACTTGAACTTTCATAAATTGTCCTCCCCTGATAATGCCAAGTTCGGCTTCATCACCAGCAAACCTGACATTGAACATCAGTATCAGAGATATGGCCATCAGCTTACTTAAAACTCAAGGAACTCTAATCCAAACTTAGCGATGCATGCCCTTTTCCAATTACAGTTTGTTTCCATTATAACAGCATATATTGGGAAATGCTATACTTGAGGCTGTAAAAAATGTCAATGCAGCCACAAGTCCATTGTGGATTTGATTTATTGATGTTGGATAGCAAAAATGAGAGAGATAAAAGCAAAAAGAAGTGGATGTATTAAAAATTGAAAACATCCAATAAAATACAGGAATCTAGAATGTATTCTACATCAAATTCAATTTCCGTGTCAAAGAAATTATTACTTTTGACTGATAAGATAGCGAAATGCAATGCGCTCAGTTGATCTGAAAGGTACTGTCCCTTCACATCCAACACGGATATTACCAAAGCTCACAATGACGTCGCCCTGGAGAGGTAGTCAGAAAAATAATGATAATGTGCTGTAGAACAAAGCTATCTTCTGACTGTTCCCTACTTACAGATAACTAGAAATGGTATGTGCAATGTTAGGGAATCACCTGACCATTCAAAAAATCAGTATCCATTAAATAAAACCTGATGAGGAAAAGTTAACTCTCAATTAAGAAAATAATCCATGGATTCATTAACTTAAATCTTTTACTGTGAAAATCTAAATCTTATAGCAACAAATCAATTTCATGTAATGTAACTTCACATTGTACACAATAAGCTGGAAAGGTGTACATAATCCAGTCTAGAAGACGATGTGTAAGTTTTTTCCAGCTTACAGCAAAGAATATGTCACTTTCTTGAAGATCACAATGCTCCAGAATTTGCATTGAAAAGCTTAACATTTTCTTCCAATTTTGTTAGCAAAAATAGTAAAGACATAAGGACACATGTGTGATTATCTAGGGTTGGTAACAAGGCCAAATTCAAATAATTAAAAATTCTCTGAACTCATTAAATTAGAAATACCTCCTTTAACACATGACTGGCAGGGGAAGTAGGCTCAACTTTCCTCACAAGTACACCCTGCGATGTAAGGTCCAGACTTCAAAGTTAAACGACACGAAGGAGTCGATAAAAAAGGAGTCGTTCAGCTGCCTGTTAATGACTTGTCAATTGAAAACACCATGTTAAAAATTAATTACTTTCTTTCTCCAGAGCCAAAACTGGTCCTTTTACCACTGGGGGTGATATAAATGTGATCAGGAAAATTAATTTTCAAACAATGATCCACAGACAACATTTAAGCGTAGTAAAATCAGCATATAAGGACTGCTCAGAGTCACAAAATTTGGATCAAATGAGAACACATAAGTTTGAGAGAAACCTCATTGGTTGGAACATTTAAACATGCCCTTAGAGCTGGATTCTCCAATTTTTGCAACAGCACTCCAAGACAAGGGAAACCTAAGTGTATGAAGAGATGTTTATTACTATGCTTCCATCAGTAGCATAAAATATATTCTTCAGGTTTCAACAATTATTGGCTCTAACACAGATAGAGATCATATTACAAGAAGATGGAGTAAATAAATCAGCACAATCAAATTAAATTGTATGAAAAGAACACATGAAACATCTCCATGATATCAGTCTGCAATCTGAAAATCCCTACTAACTAGCCAATTTAAGTCATCGACTAACTACTCAGATTGCAAGGTCAATTACTACTGCAACCCTAGCTAATTTTGTGTGAAATGCCTTGTCTTGAAAGGCAAACATATTATGGACTACTGAAATGTATAAAAGCAAGGAATAAAGATATAACACCTAAGGCATGTTACATAAATTGTTCCATTGGGCCACACACACACACACACAGAAGGAAACAGAAAAACAAGGACAAGAATAGGCCAAGGTACAAAACTTTATCAGAAGGTCTAGCATGAGAAAACAAAGGAAAAGGTTGAAATTGCGTGATATGCATTCATGGATCACGGCTTCATATGCAAGTCTATAAAGCATATTAGTTAGTACTACATCTACCTTAAGTACACCATAGTGCCATGCCAATGTACTGTTGGTGTATTTGTTTTAACACTGTAATACTTATAACTCAGTTGTAAGGAATCCAGCTTAAAGTGGCATTGGCTCATTATGGAAGATTAGAGAGGCTACATATATTGTTCCCAAAGGCACAGATAGATGTTCCTGCTTATTCAATGGACACTGGCATCTGATTGCAAGTACAGATCACTTTGACATGTCCTTTCTATTTCCTCACACTATTTCTGAATTTATTCTCTATTGCCACTGTTTCTAGCTTAAACTCAATAGGAAAAGCTTGATCAAATTCAAGTTGAGTTACAAGCTTCAAATTTCGGAAGATTTGATCTCAAGCCTGCCATATACACCCATATCGGCACAATTACGCCCTAACAAGCTAGAAGCTATAGGCATCAGTATTGAGTCTCATTACAGTCTCAAGAACATGTCCCTGACAATTTGACAAGTATGCAGTACCCAATTTCTTTAATGATAACATGTCAAGCAAGTATACATATAGTATAAGCACTTCATGTATTTTACGCAAATTTATAAGAACATCAACAAATAAGATTAAAAGGCCCCAAAAAGGCTTTGGTACACAAATATCTAACAATGTTTGACATTTTAGAGAGTTCCAAAAAGTTGTTCACAGTCATCTTCCTGCTTCTTTCTCAATATCTGTGCTTAGTAAATCCTCAAAATTAAATATTATACCAGCTGAAGTACACAGCCCTTTCTCATTGAACATCTCAACTCAATGATTAGTTGTCTAAGAGACTAAACTGTATGACACGCTATTTATTTTTAAGTGATTGCACGGATCTAAGCAACCATGTAGTATTAATCATTCCAAATTAACACATGCAATGATTATTGGAATTATATTGTGAACACCACGATAATTTCTTCAGAAGAAGGAAGACTCACCAGTGTATTTCCCATTTTTTTCGTAGTCTTCAAGAAAATGAGACACGACTGTTGTTGGAATTACATAGCCAATATTCTCAACATCATTAGATCTGTATACCTAAATGAAAGATCTACTGAGAATATGATATTCATAAGAAACCGGCTGGTGATGGCCCAAAAAAACAGCTGGCATTGCAAATCAAGGCCAAGAATAGCCAAGGAAAAGGATGTGTAAGAAGTCACAAGGCATGGTGATTTTGCAAAAGAGGAGCAGCATATATATTTAACCTCTATGCTCTTACATTTAAAGTTTAACTAGAAACCTACCTGAAACGCAACTCCTATGCATTCTCCTTGGTCATTGAACGCAGGCCCACCACTATTACCTAAAAATGATTAGAAAAAAAGCAATTCAGAAGTACAACATATGAATCAAATAAAACTCTAGATATATAAATTTGAAGACTATGCAATAGAAACACAGAATTCATCACCCATTAACATATATCATTCTGACACATTGCCTAGTTATACTGACCAGGATTTATAGCTGCGTCAATTTGAATACCAAGTAACTCTGAAGACCCATGAGCATATGATGTCACCTGAGATTTATGGAAAGATTGGCCCATACATATGAGAGAGTAGATTGAAGTACCAAACTGCAGAGCTGAAGTACAGCTACACTATCTACAACAGTCCACTACCAGAGACAGTAGCTATTCAAATAGATAGATTGGCTGCGTATAGCTTCACATTGGATGGCTAAAAAAATAAAGAAATAGCAATATAGATGCGACAAGTTAATCTTTTTCGAGAACTAAATCTCTAGTCGACAAGTAAAAGGAAATCATTTGCTTTAAAAGTTTGCAATGAATCCTCCAACAGAACAATCACTGGCACATTATATATCACTTGCAGTTGCCATAGCTTCAAAGTCTTGGATAGGTACAAAGTCAAAATTTACATCAGATCTTGTTGAACAAACCTCAATTCTTGATATCACACCCTTAGACACAGATATCGTTTCTCCTCCAAGTGGGTATCCGACAACAGTTACAGCATCCTGAAAAATTGATGAGAAAAAAAGAGAAAATACATAGAGACAAGTGAGAAATAGATATCCAAGTCCAACTGTCTATAAGTGAATAGAAGTAAACTCCTGCTATGGATTTTAAATAAATAAATAAATAAAAACTTTCTTCTGCCCCTTTGTGAGCCAGAATTGTGCAGTCCTCATGAAGGAACTACTATTAGATATATATAAATCATTTTATCCTCTGTTGTTATCTGACATGTCAAAAAATCTTAATATATGTCCTCTCACTTACAGTTGCAGGCACAGAACATCAGACTTGATTTGGGGAGAGGACAGAGCTACCACTAAATTTACAAATGATAAAAAGAACAAGCCCAAAGGCATCAAGTTGAAAGCAGACAAAAGATAAATCAAGCAAACCTGCAAATTGGGCAAGTTTCCAAGATGAATGGGCTCAGCCCCTTCCCAGAATTCGTCGCTTTCAACGGAAAGCAGTGCTAAGTCACATTCAACTCCTCTTGCTAGAACCTGTAATAATCACTTGCTTCAGGATAAGCTCCCATTATAGATTCAGCATGAGCTCTATTGATATCATTATCAATGGGAACAGGGTGATGCAAGAGGAGCTTGTGTGTTTGCTCAAAATTAGTCTTTTCAGAACAATATAAAGGACCTATGCCTTTTGGTTGGCAAAGGTGGTTGTAAATAACATTTGCACCTTCAGCCATTGTAGAAAAGATATGTACATGAGGTTTTTACTCTTAGGAAATAAAGGAGTGTGATGTAGGCCAAATGACATTCCAGGTAATAAAAGAACAGAGGGCATAGTGGTAGACAGAAACTCAATCATAAAGACAGCTACCTTTGCAACATATTTTGTGTCGTCTCCTCTTCTTTTAACTTTCACCTGCAATCATAAAATTAAATAACAAATAACGAACACATCTATTTGCACATGAGATACAAAACAAAGAGATGAACAAAAAGTTAATGGTAGGGACTGCTTATTCAGTAAATTAGGCAAGGGATCCTAACCAAAGCCAATAAAAGGTTTCAATTCAGTCTATTAGAGAAAATGATGCATCCATCTAAAGAAGCATGCATTTCAACTTACGTATTTTATTTGCTCTATTGTATATCAATCAAGATTCCACCAGCAATCATTCTCAATTTGATGATGCATCAACCAAAAATATTCAAAAACACATACAATGGCAGGTTGAAGTTAAGTTTCAACAACGGAAATGGAAAGTCCCTTTTCTAGGATAATTAAATAGGATCCAGATGCAAATTAGACATTCGTGCTAAGTGATTCTTAAGCACTAACACTATTACAGTGGAAAGATTTTCAGTGATTACCTGTGTATCATGTTCCACACAATGAGCATTTGTCAAAATCTTCCCTTCCCCAATCATAAAAGCACTGTTCACAAAAAAATAGGAGGGGGAGAAAAGAACATTGAACTTTGATGTGAAATTGATATTAAATTGTACTGTTCATGGAAAGGAAAAACGTGTAAGACGTAGACACCTTCCAGTACTTGCATACTGTCTTTGCTTCTGCCATGGTAGGGAATAGTCTGGTGCAGTGTGAGTGCAGTAAACCTAAATGAAGGAAGGAATTAGCAAGAGCTCAAAAACATAATTAGACTTAGAAAGAATTTACCAATAAATTGGTCAGATATATTTAATCATGACATTTCTGGAAATTTGCAATTATTGTTGAGATGAAACATTGGCAAATAATAATTGGCAAAAGAAAATGATTCTCACCATTGGTCATTTAACATATAATGTGGATAATCATTGTTTACACAAATAAATATCTCACATGGCATTCAAATGAATACAAATTTAGAATTAAATCATTGTAGCACATATTTGGTTAATAAAAGTGTTATCACAGCAGATCTCAGGATCAGCCCACTTTTAACCATGTTCGTTTAGGAAAGTTCTGTAAAATGCAATGCAATCAGATGTATAAGTGCATATGAAGCTATCATTCAATCCTTGATTGACTCTTCTGCAAGACAAAACACAGACTTTAACTTTAAAAAGGTGAGCAGATCCTAGAAGTCACAAACCATTCTAACTAAGAAAATACAAGATATTTTACCTTGACAACAGCATTGAGGAAAGCAGCACCTTGAAGATTTCCTGTCTCTACCTGGGACAGATAATTGGGTAGGCGTAAGGAACTGAACAGTAAAGCTAAGTGAAAAATGCAATGGTACAAACAGCTACAAAAGATTAAGTGAACAAGGAATTAATTTTTAAAAAGTGAACATGAAACCATAGGCCTGTAGTTTCCAATTACTACATGACAATCAGAAATAGAATTTAAGTGCAATGATTGGCAGAGAATATTAAAAATATCAATATATTTATGAAATATTCTCAATTTTGTAAATACCACAAGATAATATGACTAAAGATACAAATGACTATGTCATCGTTAATGTTATGTATATCTGAATGGAAAATGTACATACACATTACTAACTTCATCATAAAGAGTGTTAATTATGCCAGGGGTAAAAAAGGAAAACCAATACTGGATTTTATTATATATTTCTTGCAATCCAGTTATCACAATTTCTACCAAAATTATGAGAAGTGTGCCCAGATCTCATATCTCCAATTTATAAATTTAACCAGTAGCTGAAAAATGATTTCTTGTATCACAGCATCTTTACGTTTGATTATTCAGAAAAACAACTTTAGATAAAACATGCATAGAGCCAATAGATTCACTTGGAAGAGGATTCTGGGACTGGAGATCTGTCTCTTTACCTGTTCTTCCACTGAGTCAACCACGTGTCCCTTTTTCCCTCTCTTCTGTACGCCAAATGACTTGAGGGATGACGGCTGGGTTCGTCCTGTTGTAACCCTAGTACTTCTTCCTCCAGCATTTGAAGGAGGATATTCATCACTTGGACTTCGTTGAAATTTCTGCATTTTAGCTTCATTCTGAATTCAAGACAACAATGTGAAGACTGAAGATGCTGCATTGGCATTAATCTCCTCTTTTTTATGGGTTAGTTGGCATTAATCTCCTCTTTGCTACACTAAGTTTTCTTCAACAAGCAGCTTATATTGGAATACACCTCTTCAAACAGAAAATACTGATCACGGTCTGTTAATTCTTTCTTTCACCTCGCTTCGTGGGAAATTTATGAGTTTTACCTACTTGCTTGTATTTATAAGCAACACTTCCCATTCGAAAAATAGAACACATTGAATAAAAATCAAACAGCGCAACTCCTCAGTCCCCCCACCCCCAACTTGATCTTTCGCTTTCACAACGCTATTAACTTCATAAATGTAACACTCAATCACTACTTCTCATTCAAAAATAATCTATGCTGAGCTTAAATTCATCATAATTCAAGTTACCCAGACTGCAGGACAGCCAGAAACTTTGGTTTCCAAGTGGCCACCGTCATTACTCAGACAAATTTTACGGCTTCCATACATAGTAAATACCATTGCAGGTCATTTGCATTAAAAAAAAAAAAAAATTCAACGCCGAAGAATACATAAAAGAACCAAAATTAACATCGCATTACCTCGGGGGCGGATTTAGGCAGTGATTTCCTGGTCTTCTCCGTAATCGGATAATGATTCTGATCCTGAGATGATTTAAAAGCGACTAATGAATGAGGTCTGCGTGAAGCACAGCTGTGTGGGCTGGAGGCGGCGGAGCCGCGGGAGGAGAGGGCGGAGAACCAGCAGCTTGCAGCTGCGAGTGACATTTGGAGGCGCGGGAAGAGAGAGTGGTCTTTCAATGGTTTCCTTATCCTGGTTTGTAGTTTTTAGGGGCTAACCTGAGTAAGTGAGTGTCATTTTACCAAAAAAGGTTTTCTTCTTGAAAATGGAGGAAAATGTAGAATTATAAATAATTGAATATATAAACGAGTCGGTGAGGATATTCGACATTTCTTATCCAAAACAAAAGGCTGCTGAAGCCTCAAACTGATCTCTCTATTTCCCGCCATCATAAACCCAATTCCTGAAAGAGAAGGAGCAATTCCGCCTAGAATCAATATGGGAATTATAGTCTTTACTTTCGCAACACCAACAATCGTAAACCCAATCATCAACAACGGGATGCATAAATTCGCCAAGATTGAATCTCCAAGCAACAATCTTCAGCTCCGCTACGGATTTTCCAACAGTAGAAGACTTCATTGCTCGATTTCTCAGAGCAATGGCGACGAACAACAGCTGGATTCGCCTCAAGAACTCAGGGTTCCTAGCCATTGGTTGGAGCCTTCTAGAGCCGCAGAGGTAAATCAAAGCTTGTAATAGAATTCTTGGTGGGATCAGACAATGCCATAGTCGTATATATTCTAACTTTACTATTATCAAGTATCGATTTTACATAATTATATTCTAAAGCACGAAAAACCTATGCAAATTTTTGGTGTGTGCGCAGGAATCGGCATGGCTAAGAGCGACGCTACAGAAATGGTTGGACGAGGAGTATTGCCCTGAGGCGACCAACGTAGAGATAAGCAAGATTGCTGGTGATTCGTTGTACAAATCGTTGGTGGAAAAACGAGCTGATTTGGGGGATATTCTTTTGAAAATGGCTCTAGAACTGGAATCCATATCCTACCAAGATAGCTTCCACGGAGCCTTCTCCTCAGCAAATGCAGCTGTCAATCTCATTGTTGAACGAATATTGCAGGACTAATGAATCACTTCATTCAAGGATAGAACCTGTAATCGACTACTCTGATGAATGCTCGTTGTGTATTCAACTTCTTGGTTTATATAATTAGAAACAGAATTCGAAAAAACAAAATAGGGGCATTCCGAGAATTGAACTCGGGACCTCTCGCACCCTAAGCGAGAATCATACCACTAGACCAAATGCCCATTGTTGATTATGGTTGCCTATAAAATATTCATAAAATAATACGTAAACGTCACATATACATGCACTTATATCTCTCTCAGGGGGTCATTTTCTTTGGTTTAATAACTAAAATAAAATTAAAAAAATAATAAATAAATAAAATAAAAAGAGTAACCAGGGTAGTGAAAATTAACAGAGAACTCAAAATAAGTTTTTAACAATCTTCAATCATTTTCTTTGGACAATTAACAAATATTGTCACACGCCTTTCAATAAAAACAAAACAACTATTGTCATATACCTGACACCAAATTAAGAAATGGTGAGTGACCATTTTTCAGAAACATCTCATTTCTTTCCATCTTTATTATTTGAGTTTTTTTTTTCTAATTATCTTTTAATTTATTCCTTTTTCTTTTGGGGTTGGGAAGAAGTGCAGAAGGATCGAACTCTTTTGGGGTTGGGAAGAAGTGCAGAAGGATCGAACTCAAAATCTCTCTTCTTTGTACTTAAGTTCCACCATTTGGGAGATTCCAAATTGATGCTACTAATTTATTTATTTTGAGTTAAACATTTTCTCTATAATTATTTTTATCCAGAATACGTTAAAAAAAAAAAGATAAAAGAATTCAGCAAAATGATGCTGTCATTTTTCTGTCTGATTTGCAACTATTGCAGAGGCAAGTGTTACTCGTCAAATTTTAATAAAAAATGTTGCCGAGTAATTTGCAACTATATGGTTCGTTCAATTTTCTACAAAGACATTATAAGCAGTCCAACTGTCCAAGACCCTAGATTTTTTATATTTTTTCATCAATGCTCCTATTACATTAGAAGCTTGGGCTTCTCGGACACAGAAACAGCTCCTCTTCTACAAATCAAAAATTCTTTGTACAAATTCTCACCATCATCTTCCTTAACATCAAAAAATTACCAATGAAGAGTACAGAACAAACACAGGTCTACTGATTAGCCTCAGGAGCCGGAGCGCTAGGTGCAGAACCATCACTGCCTCCGCTTGTAGGTAACAATGACATGTTACCTTGGTATGGTGGAGGAGGAAACATCGGCGGGGCACCACTCGGGAGACCACCACTTCCGGGAACCACTGGAGGAGGAGCTGTCACGGGTCCTTGGAGTCCATTCATTTGACCTGGGACGGGCGCACCGGGTGGAGGCAGCATGTGTGGTGGCATCGGTGCATATCCTGTTGGCAGTTAAACAGGAAAAGTTAGACTACATTTCACGCTAAATATCATACCACACAATACAGGCAAGAATCAGGGTTTCTGTTGTGCATCAGCTAACTTGGGACTGTCAAGTTGCACACATACATATGGACAAGGTTTCCTGTTACGCATTGGCAAAATAGGGCTGTCTAGTCACACATATACATGCATATGAACACATAACCCCACAGCAGTGATGATCCAATACTGTTTTTCTAAATTGGCGCATCAACTCAAACATTCATAACTCAAGATGCAAGCAAGTTCTAACGTGACAAAAGATAATGAGAAAGAAATGAAAGCATCCTGAAAGAAATTCAGCATACCAGGAGGTCCAGGCATTGGTCTTGGCAACACTGGAGGTCTAAAAGGCGCGCCAGGAGCGAAATGTCCTGGAAGAGGCATAGGCAGAACTGGAAGACCGGGCCTTGGATAAGGAGCAACGGGAGGCCTGAAAGCTCCAAGATGCTCCTTCACTTTTTGGTCTATCAAACTTTGATTTAGTTGTGCTTCATATTGTTGATAATAACTTCGTACATTTGCCTGCTCCATTTGGAATATATAACCATATGTCCATCATATGACATAAAATTGTTGAACGAAAATAACAACAACAATAATAAAAAAGAAGTGAGGGATGGGGGCAGATTATACCTTGTGCTTGTACCCTGCATTATGTTGTTTCCTAACAGAAGGCTGCAATAACAACCAACAATCTCAAAATCAGAATTCGCAAAAATGTTGCAAAATAAAGTATGCATCATAACAACAATACGCCGAATAACAGATACTATCACTCAATTACCCTGATGATAATAGAACAATGAAAAGAGCTACTATTATGCTCAAAGAATCCAAATCCCGAGCAAAGAAACTTCAAAAGTAATCGAACACTATATTTCCACATTAATCAAGCAATACCGCACACAATGTACCAATTTCCAAACATTTTCAATTTCAGCTTATGAATTCACAAAGCATCACTGAAATTATCCACCCACCAAATGCAGCTTACGAAAACCTCAACTAATAAACAAAAACACAAAAGAAAATTCACAAACCAGAAATGATTGGGATTAACAAAAAGGTTATAGAAACTTACAGAATCGTGCGTGAGATAAGTGTCGCAGTAATCGCAGTAGTACCTGAAGAGGAAGAAAACAAAGGGGGGAAAATAAACTTAATCCAGACGCAGAATAAGGAACAGCTTAGCACTGAAAATAATCAATGCTCGCTAAATTGAAGAAAGAAATAAAAACAATACCTCGGCATCGCGGAATTGGAGCTGAGCGGAATCGGAATTCGCGAAGCTTCCGATCAAAATTTGAGCTCGTCGCAGATCGGTAACTGAGAAAAGTAGAACCCTAGATGAGAGAGAGTGAGACGCGCTTTCCCTTTCAACTTTCAAGTTTTTAGACGGTAAGGATTACAAACGATTTACATGTAAATCAGGAAACACTTTTTTCTAGCAAAATTAGGGGCCTGTTTGGTAGGCAAAATTAAGTTAAGATTAGATAGTATATTTTGAGAAAATAGTTTTAGTTAAGTGTTTGGTAGGTAATATGATATAAAGGTAAGCCCCATATTATAATTTTGGCTCGCACAAAGTCCTAGTCTATTTATTGTTATTCTCATATTTTGTATCGCACACTTTTGTAAAATTGAGTTAGTTTAGACCAAGATTAAAATAGTCTTCCACCTTTCTCCCTCATTTATTTTCTCTTCCACATAGTTTCGTCCGTGGCCAAAAATCTCTTTCTACTCTTTTCTCCCTTATCTATCTGTTCTTCTCTCTCTCTTCTTATTTCTACCAAAATCTATTTCAAGTGATTGGCCACTACGGAAGACCATCGACGAGCGAAGAGAAGCAACTGACCTAGGCAGATGGCGGCGAAAGCGCGACCGTCGGCGGCGGATGAGGGGCGGCCAACATTCTGCTGAGCAATTTTTTGGTGCTAATCGCCTGCTTTGTCACCGTCAAGGGCTACCTGTGCAATTTTCCCCGGACTTGTGTTAGCTTCTTCCACAAATCTGTTGCACCTACTATAGATCCTCACATGGCGAGAAATGGGCATTCGGTTCAGGAACCATTGTGAGTTCTGCAAGGGTGGAGGAATGGGCAAAATTCAGTCTTCAAAGAATTTCACAGGTATCAATAAGATTGGGGGATTTGATTTCGGTATGGTGACGCACATAATTCGTGCACACTAAAAACATCAATTGTACGCAGATTTGGGTTCTCCTCTTTCTTTTCCCCATTTCGATTTTGCATTCCACTGTAGCAAGGCATGGCACCTGTTTATTCCATATCTCTTGCTCAAGCACAATAACTAACAGAGCTTTATTTGTGTAGAACTTTGTCTTGATTGACTACATTTTATACGAAGCACTATGTAGTTATGTAATTTGGTGTTGGCTATTCTACTGTGAAATGTTCATTTGAAATTAACTTCCAATAGATCACATGATAGATTTAGAGGAACCTGCAAAGGTGTTTAGTTGATCTCAGCGAGTCGGCTTTTCTATTTCAATCACTGACTGATATTCGAATAACAACATTGATTTTGTGTTCGATTTTGTTCTTGAACTTGGAAGTGTTGTTGTTCTTGAATTTGGAAGTGATGTAATTCATCTGTTTTTTCTCCTGATTTTTATTTGTCGAATAATTGATTTGGAAGTGTTGTAATTGAACTTGGAAGTGCTGCAATCTAATAATTGATTTGGAAATGTTATGTTCTTGAACTTGGAAGTGATGTAATCGAATTCGGTTTTAATTTTTTGTCTTGGAATGACAAAATGGTAAATTTACATTTTATCAACGAAATAATCTAGGATACCAAATACCTCACTTATTTTTATCTTGATTTTAATATTATCTACCAAACAACAAACATAAAAGACCAATCTTGATTCTTATCTTGATTTATATCATGATTTTTTTTATCTTGTCATATCTTGACATGCCTACAAAACATGAATAGTAATTATAGTACTCCACCCGTGCGATGTTAAGATGCAACGATAATTATAATCGTCAAATAATTTAAATGTTTTATAGACAATATCATACAAAGTTATATTAAGGTTAAATAGCAAAAACACTCCGGACGTTTACTACGGAAAGTAAATAGGTTCCTAAGATTATGTTTTGTACAACTTGATCACTATCATTTATAGAAAAAATAAATAAACCTCTAATATTCATAAATTGGGGCAAATATTTAACGGTCCCATTATACATGGACTTATTTATTTGGCCCAGTTTGTGAACAAGAGGAATCTATCTATTTTTCATTGTAAACATGGTGTTTTTTATACTTAACCTATATATATATATATATATATATATATATATACATATTAAAATATTAAAAAAAATCAAGAGATCTATTAAGTTTATTCAATATAAATTATTATATATTTATATATTTTAATTACTATATATATTTATATATGTTAAGTTGCAAAATACCTGTAATGTTTACAAATTAGGACAAATAAGTCCATTTGTCTAGCGCCGTTAGATAGATAGACTTAGTTGGCCCAATTTGTAAACATTAGGGATCAAGTTACGCAAAACATAACGCTGGAGGCCCATTTGCTTTCTGCAGTAAATGTTATGAATATTTTTGCTACTTAATCCTTATTAAAAATATAAAAGATATAGGTATTATATTTATATGGTATATATTTATGTGATTTCAAATCTCTTAGCTTTTATGGAAAATATGTACTAAAATGCATATAACAAATTTGAGCTATAATTTTATTAGTTTTTTATTTTTTAAGTATTAAATTCTAATTTTCTCCAATTTGATGGAAATCTTTGTTGTGAATTAGAAGAATCACATCATTTATGCTAAGACAAAAACTTGTGTACGCGCGGCCTCATGGTTCGCGTGTACTCATTTATATATAAATAAATTGTGTTGCTTATCACAAAATAGAAGGTTTGTTGGAGTGGCAGAAAATTCCGCCTTCCATCCAGCCCACCGTGGGCTCGATTCCCACTTCCGTGTTTTTTGTTATTTTTCTGTTTTCTTTTGCTTATTTGTTTCTTTTTCTGTTTTCTTTTGCTTTTGTGTTTCTTGCTTGTTTTTTTATCGCTTTCTTTCGGGTTTTTTTTGTGCGTTTTTTTTTTTTTTTACTTTTTCTTTTTGTAATGATATATATATATATATATCTATCTATCTGTGTGTGTGTGTGTGTGAATTTAAAATTATAATTCACATATTAATTTAATTATATTTAAAATTAAAATAAATTTACTTTACATATAAATTTAATTAGGATATACAAATATTCAAAATTGATTTTGATTTTTTTATTTTTTTGCTTCTTTTTTGCGTTCTTTCTTTTTTCTTTACGTTTTCATTTTTTAAATTATATGATGTGAATTTAATTAGCATGTGATTTTTAAATTTAATTAAATTAATTCGCATATGAATTTAATTAATAGTTATTATTCTAATAGATAAAAATTATTATTTTTATAAATACAAGTTTTTTTTAACGTACAAAAATTATTATTTTAATTAATAAAATTAAATGTTCTTACTGATAAAAGTTATTATTCTTGTGATTAAAAGTTATTGTTCTTGTGAATAAAAGTTACATTTTTCATGAATAAAAGTGACTGTTCTTGTGAATAAAAGTTATTGTTTTAATAAATAATAGTTATTGTTCTTGTGAATAAAAGTTACTTTTATTGTAATAAACGTTATTTTTTAATTAAAAAAAATTGTTGTTCTTTTGAATAAAAATTATTATTATAATGAATAAAAGTTACTAATCTTATAAACAAAATTTTCTATTCTGGTGAATAAAAGCTTTTTTTGTGAATAAACGTTATTGTTCTTGTGATTAAAAGTTATTGTTCTTGTGAATAAAAGTTACTGTTATTTTGAATAAAGTTATTGTTATAATGAATTAAACTTAATGTTCTTGTTAATAAAAGTTATTTTGTTTGCAAATAAAAATTATTGTTCTTTTAAACAAAAGTTATTGTTTTAATGAATAAAATTTACTATTCTTTTAGAATAAAAGTTATTGTTTTTGTGAATAAAATTTATAATTATTGTGAATAAAAATTACTCTTTGCATTTGTTTTTTTTGCATTTTTTCTTTTTTCTTTGCTTTTTTTAAAAATGAAATATATATATATATATATGAATTTAATTAGCATGTGAATTTTAAAATTTAATTATATTTAATGAAAGTTACTCTTTTATAATTATATTATAATATATATCCAGAATAGAAATTATTATTCAAATTAATAAAAATTACATTTTTTATTTTATTATATAATTAAATTAATATTTATACGATTCGAAGAAAAGTGAAACTTAATTTAAAATAAAATGTATTGTTTTTTTGAATAAAAATGACTATTCTTCTGAATAAAAGTTATTTTTCTTCTAAATGGAAGTTACTGTTGTTATGAATGGAAGTTATTCTTCTTATGAATGAAAGTTACTTTTCTACTAAATGAAAATTATTCTTTTTATTATAATATATAAATAATTAATATTTTAAAAAAATTATTATCTTAATAAAAAAATGTTACACTTGTTCTTGAAATAATTTCAAAAAGGATAAAACTCTACCTACAATTACAATTTTTTTTTATAATATACATAAAGCATAGAAATTATTATTCAAATAAATAAAAAATATTTTTTATTATATTATTTAATTAAATTAATATTTATACATTTCAAAGAAAAGTGAAACTTTATTTAAAATAAAAGATACTGTTCTTTTGAATAAAAATTACTCTTCTTGTAAATGAAAGTTACTTTTCTTGTGAATGAAAATTACTCTTATTATTAAACAAAGTTACTTTTCTTATGAATGAAAGTTATTATTCTTGTCAATGAAAATTACTCTTATTCTAAATGAAAGTTACTCTTCTTATAAAAATTACTTTTTTATTGTAATATATAAAAAAATAAAAGTATTATTCAAATGAATAAAAATTAATTTATTATATTATATGATTAAATTAAATTAAAGGTATTGTTCTTTTGAATAAAAATGAGTGTTCTTGTGAATAAAAGTTATTATTTTTATAAATGAAAGTTACTCTTCTTATAATATATAAAAAAAAAACACGAATAAAACGTAAAAATAAAAAAATTCATGCAAATTAAATTTAGTTAAATCTAAAATTTCAAATGCTAATTAGATTCATATGTAAATTAAATTTCAAATTTCAAATACTAATTCAATTTATATATATCATTTAAAAAAAGCTAACAGAAAAGAAAAAACTCAAAAAAAAGAAAAATGTTAAAAAGAAAAAAAACAAAGAAATGGAAAAAGCTAACAAAAAAGAAAAAACTCAAAAAATTGGAAAAGAATGAAAAAAACACAAAAAAAATGAAAAAAGCAACAAAAAAAAAACGAGTAAAAAGAACAGAAAATCGATAATGTAGTGTATTGAATTAGAACCCACAACCTCACATTGTCTTCATACAAGTTCTACCACTAGGTTACAGCCTTCTTATGTTCATTTATCAACACCAATTTATATATATATATATATATATAGAGAGAGAGAGAGAGAGAGAGTTGTAATCAAATCTGAACTGTATCTTAATGCATAACTAAGATCATATCATGTCCGTTTATTTAATTGATTTGATGGCTAGGATCTAGGACACGTGTCGCCACATGGCGCGATTCAAGAGCTGATTAATACGTTAAGGTTAATCAAGTAATTTTGGTAGAAACCGTCTGCCTCCAGTGGCACCGAACCCTCCGGAAGCAGCGAACCACTATCTTCGTCGGGAATCGGCGCCGGACTGGTAGCCAAGCAAAAGCCCGTGTACTCTCGGCCTCC
>JAYDZE010027761.1:0-27545 GCA_034509125.1 Monilaria moniliformis
GGCACCTGAAGCCTCTTGATGGCTGAGCCATCCTTGTTGAAGTACAAGTCCTTCGCAGCAGCTGTTATCTGAGAAGGACGAGTTTTACGGAGGACCACATTCTTTCTCCTCCCAAGCGAACTAGCGGAGATGGAAGCAAGAGACGACAACCTGCTAGATGAAACTACAATTTTATCATCAAGCACCCTGCTGCCGGGGGCAGCCAATGAACCGACTGAGGACAGGCCAGCGAAAGTCAACGCCATTTACTTCTCACCTATATCAGCAACAAAGAGTTTAAAATCAGTAAATTAGAGCATCACATATAAATTGCAACAGACAAAACTCAATCTAGATAGTCTAACCAATTTACAAGTCTTAGATAGAGCTCAGAAACCAAGCAAATTCTCTATCATCTTTCTTGCTTATAATGTGATAAAGTTTCAATAACAAACAGCTAAACATAAGATGCTTTACAGTTTCCTTGCAATTCAAGAATTGAATGCAACTACAACAAAAACAACCTTTAAACAAAGACCCTCATCCAATAGAAATTCTGGGTTTCACAAAAATGGCACCTTTAATCAAAAGACCGAGCTACAGAATTCAAAACTATATCATCGGCTAGAAAGCAATACAATAACTGGTCGATCTTGAACTCAAAACCAAGAAGAAAAGGCGCAATACAACAGCAATAAAAAACATAAACATAAAGATAAACAAAGCCAGACCATTTGAGATAGAAAATAATCATTAATCCAGAAAACGCAAATGAGGAGAGTGAAGCAGCTCACCGAAAATTGAAGGAAGATTGAAGAATGAAGGTGTTGGAAGCGAGGTTGAAGAGGCAGCGGATGAGAGAGCCGAAGAGGGTTTATCCAGAAGCAGACGCAAGTCTATTATGGGTCGATTAGGTTTTTAGTAGGAGTGGGTAAGTGGGTGAAGTGTGTGAAATCAAGGGGGTAGCTCAATTCTTGAAGTTTCCACTTGATATCAGCCGTCGGATTGCGGCTCTGTCGCGTAGAGGAACAATCTAGAACCTCTCCCACAAAAAATTCTCCAGCCTCCAACTAACCATAATAAAACTGTAATCTTTCCAAATAAAATAAAAAAATCTACATTTTTTTAAATACCAACATCGTTGCCAAATGCCAACTTGCAATTATTAATTAAATTATTATTTGAATAATGGAACTGTCACTTTATTAAATCATTTTCCCTCATTTATATTGTAGGAATTACATGTGTAACATTCATTTATTTGTTCAATAAAGTAAAAAAAAAGAGAGCAAATAGAACTATTAAAGAACATTAAAACATATGTATCTGTACAATCTATAATCTATCAAAAAAGCAGAAACTCAGATCCCAACCACCAAAACAGGAAGAAGGTTATCTATCTGTATGTTTTTCTACAAGGCCTAAATAACCTCAACAAACTAGAATAGAAACTGACAAGCATGAGCAAAAAAGAAGAAACAAAGCAAATTAGAGTGTGCAGTTTTGCTGTTTCACTAGCCAGAATTTGAGTTAGGACTACTATATATGGTGAAGGAGAGGTTCTGAGCTGCATTAGCATCAAGCTGCAGAGGCTCTAAGGAATCCACTATGTCTCGCATGAGCGGCCGCGCCTTAGGATTGCGGTTGAGGCAGTGGTAGGCTAGCATGGCTGCTTTCTGAACACCCTTTACAGGATAGTCTCCTCCTAGCCTAGCATCCACGATGTCGAGCACCTTCTTCTTCTCCTTGAGCAACGGGATAGCCCACTCCGTGAGATTCTGCTCCCGTGCTGGCCTTGACCGGTCCAAAGACTTCCTGCCCGTCACAAGCTCAAGAAGCACGACTCCAAAGCTGTACACATCGCTCCTGGGAGTCAGGTGGCCTATGCATACAGAGGCGAAAAGGAGAGTCATGAGACTAAGACAGTGTGTATGTTTGTTGAAAATGGTCATGCCATTTCTACCTGTCATTATGTACTCGGGTGCAGCGTATCCATAGGTTCCCATTATGCGCGTGGAGACATGAGTCTTGTCTCCCTCTGGCCCATCTTTCGCAAGGCCGAAATCAGAGAGCTTCGCATTGTATTCCTGTTGAGAGTTGGATTCTTGTTTCTAGTTATTATATCATATTATATGAGTAGGATCAAGAAAGATTTAGAGCAACTCACCTCATCCAACAAGATGTTGGATGTCTTGAAATCGCGGTAGATGACAGGCTTCTCTGCATCGTGCAGAAAAGCCAGCCCCTTTGCTGCACCAAAAGCTATCTTCATTCTAGTAGACCAAGGCAAGGGGAGCAGCACTCCTGCAACAACGTTATCACTGGTGTAAAAGCAACACTACAATGCTCAAAACTCTCCAGAAATGCAATAGATTGTATGTGTGTGTGTGTGTTTCTTTTTTCGCATCAAGAATATGAAACCATCCAAATCAAGAAGATGAATGTGGAGTTACTGGAAAAGAGATGGTTTTCAACGCTTCCACGAGGCATGTACTCATATATCAGAACCCGGTGTTCGTTCTCACAGCAATAGCCAATCAACTTGACTAGATTTGGATGAGAGAGCTGCCCCAAGAAGATCACCTCAGCCTAAACACATCATCTAATTAGTAACTTATTGAGCAAAATGAGTGACCAAGTTTGATCAAGATTATGAATTTACCAGCCATTCCCTATGACCTTGAGAACTATTGTCTCCATCATGAACCTTAACAGCAACTGTGATGGGCTGAAGGCCTTGTATGTCTTCAGAAATGTAGCCTTTATACACACTTCCAAATCCTCCCCCTCCCAACAAGTAATCTTGTCTGAAATTTGAAGTGATGCTCTTGAGCTCGTTGAATGTGAAAACGGTTAGTGGCTTCGATGACGTACACCGGCGTAGGTCTTCTACTTCTTCTGGATTTGATGGTAGTTTTCTCTCTTCTTTTCTTACCTTCTCCGAGGGGCCTTGATCTGGGGATTCTGCAACCAACTCAAATTACATGTCTTTTCTTGGTTAAAACTATGCTTTCTTGATAATTTTTAGTTCAACTGTACAAACTAATTCTACCAAAGTAGTTTTCATTATTCTATATATTGAAACAATGCCTAAATAAGCGTCTAGCATCAACTTCACCATTTGCAACAACAACTAAAAAAAGAATCAAGAACAAGATACAGATACTCGAATGTTGTTTGAAATAGCATAAACTTTAGAATCTTTCTGCATAATATGAATATTCATAAAGTTATTAAGCAACAAACAAAATTGAACAGGGTAATATTATCGTCTCCTTCTGAATATTTAATATGCCTGGAAACAATCAAGATTACATTTTTATCTAAGAAACTGAGAAAATAGGAAAACTCACCAGATTTTGCGTTGGAAGAGACCCTGTAATTCAAGGGCTCCCACCCACACCAACAGTTCCCCATTAGATCAAACCCAGAAAAATCTCAAAAAAAAAAAAAAAAAAAACCCACTTTTTCAAAAACTCATCAAAGAACCACCCATAAAAGAAAGATTACTATTTTTTCAAGAAAAAGGAAGAAGCAGCAAAAGGGAAGAAGAAGAGGGCTAAATTGAAAAGAGTTATAAGATTGAATGGAAATGGTGATAGTGATGGCAAATGGCAATGATGAGTGGAAGTGTGAGTGGGACACAGTGGTCTGGGGAAGTTTTAGGCTGCTCATAGCATAGTTGATTCCTTATTGTTGCACTTTTTTTTCAAGAATTGTTCAGTAGCAAGTTAGTGCGTTTTTACAATTTAATTCCCACCAATCCTTTCCTATCCCTCTGTCTCTCTCCTCTCCTCTCTCTCTCTCTTCTTTAGCATGCGCATGACATCTTCCATTCCATTTTTCATGTATCTGTAATTATACTATTCTCTATCCAGCTCCCTCCCTCCAACAACTAAAATTTTCCACTACTTAGGTGACAAATGACTCTTGATTTTGGAAGATGCTAAAATTTTGTTTTGTTTATTTGTGTGTTGTCCCTTATTGTTAGTTACCTTATGTAACCGCCTTACCTACTTATTTTAGAAACACTTTGTGATGGTAGTGGTGATAACTTTAGGTTAAAGATATCAATGCAAGAGTATCAGATTCAACATGAAACAGACTTTCAGAAATAAGGAGATGATAAAAATTAGTTTTTTTTTTCAAATACAATTAAAATTTTAGTTGAGAATTTTGCATATATGTGTGATTAAAGAATGTTTACAAATTCCTGCTTCATTTCTGTTTAAAGAGCTAACTGACAGTATGTTAGTTGAGAAAAAAATTATTTTACAAAACTGTATAAAAACAAGAATGTTACATCTGATTATTGAAATAATTGGTTAGGAATGGTAACTAATTAAAGATTCAACTGTTGCTCATCAAGATTCAAGAATGTGATTTAACTCTAATCAATCTTGGAAATCTGTAGTTGCAGCTAAGTAGATGCAGTAAATGTGCCCAACTGTGAAAATTCTCATATTGGATGAACTGAAGTTATGTAACAAAAGGGGCAAAACTTCACAGCAAAGAAACCTTCCAAGAATATAAAGGGTGTTTTAACTGTCGGCGCATTCTAGGTTGGAAAAATGTCAAAAATATAATAGATGCGTCTTGATCAAGCTGGCTGTGGGCTGTATGGATGTATAAAGTCTAAGTCATTGACTTATCCCAAAAAAGATGGCTGCAAATTTGGATGTTTAGTGGAAGCTGAGCTCAGTCACATAGAAACCTAGCAAACTACTTTATTAGATAGTACAACATCTGCAGAAACTTGTGTGTGAACTGAAGGAGATGATTTACTGTGTGATTTTTTTTCTATGTAATGAACAGGTGTTGTAGATCAACTGAAAACGCGTAGCAGTGTCTCCCTCCACGACACAAGTCCTCCCCCCTTTCCTCGGCTTGGTATATTTGGAAAGCTCAGCAGAGAACCGGGGATCAGAGCAATCCCGGTTTTTTGCTGGTTGTAAGGAAACAATCTGTCTATTTTGGTAAGATATTGCTCTTACTACTTAAGAGTAAAAAATACAAACCTTAAGATTGCAGTAAAAATTATTGGACAGAGACTGATTTCTGGCTAATCCAAGCTCAATCATACATTACTGAGCGCTATGAGATAGGCAGCAGGTTCTCAATGCTTACTTGCAACCTTACTAATGTGAATTTTGCATCTTGGAAGGTGAAGATTAGCATAGCGTAAAAGAACATCATAATCTTGCAACTATATGCAATACAATGCGCTTGAATCACGCAACTCTTGTTGGGAAAGATATAGCTAATTAGGCAATGATTTATACCAGTAGACTAGAAGGTTATGAATATGTATCTAAGAGTAGCTTCTATGAGGAGAATGTGCATAGGATTCTTGCATTTTCATCTGTAAGCAGTGATGTTGGAGGTGAGTTACACGAAACGTGTAACATAGAATGAAACTGAGATGTTACTTAGTTGTATGGAAAATGAAAGCCTGTAGATCATACAAAAGAAATCAGGCTGCTTGAGAGCTTATGAACACTCATGATATTCTGCTTCATAGATGTACTGATGCAGGCCAATACTCAGAAAATCCTCATGAGTGCAGTCTAAACCTATCACAAATTGTCTTTTATCATTGTTTAACCATTAAAATATTTGATCCACTAATAAAGTTCTTCACTCACCATTCAGAAATGCCTCCAGATAGAATGTTGATGCTGCTTTCTGATGTTCCTATATAGGGTGATGATGTCTATGCATTTCATGCTTTCACCTGTGGGATTGATTATTGCCTAAGCATAGATAGCATTGACTAAATAATACATTTGTTTCATAATTTGGATTCGAAAACAATGCAGATTCCATAATCCTTTGGCAAATGATGAAGGTCACACAAACTCATCTTTGGTGTAGACTACTGGCAGCTAGTATACACCTAAAATGAGAAAATACAGAGAGAAACAGAGGCCTACGTCAACTTGCAAGTATAATACAGTTTTCTTTAAACCATCAGCTTTGCAAGGCTTCGACTGCACGCTCTACGTCTTCCTCATGGCCGACTCTTTTGGCTCCCTATATATATACTGCAAAGCTCCCATGCTTTTTCTTGTCAAATTGAGGCAATGGCTTCTGCTTTGCAGTGTTTTTGGGGCCTGTCTCTCTCACTTTCACTTTACTTCATTCATTCAACATCCTCTTCTCATGTAATTTCCATTACCTACACTTGTACAACTCTTTTGGTTTCCTCAACTGATTATCACTCTCATTTCATCTGTGCTTTTTTCCTCAGGTTTACATTGTCTACTTAGGACACGTCCACCATACCGATCCTCTCCTTACATACGAGCATCATATTCGCCACCTTGCCAACGTATTCCATAGGTCTCCATTGACAAACTCGTCATTTTTTTTTCTTCTGCTCCTAGAATGCATGCAGATGTAGACTTCACATATTTGATAACATTTTTTTGCTATTTGGCTTTCATTTTATAGCAAGGAGGAAGCAAAGGAAGCAATGGTCTATAGCTACAAGCATTCCTTGTCTGGATTTGCTGCAACTCTCAATGCAAGCCAAGCAGCCATCTTGACAAGTAAACAACCAACACTAAATTCTTGCATTGTGCCAAAATTTGGACTTTAATTTCACCACAAGAAAGGAATAAGAGAAATGGTGTTGCAGATACGAGAGGCGTGATATCCGTGTTCAGGAGCAGGAGGCTGAAGCTGCACACCACAAGAAGCTGGGATTTCATGGGACTTACCCTTGACTACAATGGAGGAACTCCATTGCAGCTCAGCCATGGAGACGATGTCATTGTTGGTGTCTTTGACTCAGGTGACAAACACTCTTGCTTTCCCTTATACATGACATGATCACAATAGTAGTATCAAAATTTAAGTTTTGTGGAAGAAATATGATAGATTAATGACCTTAATGAAACAATGGGCAACTCTAGGCCATCACATATAACAAAATGAAATGTTAAAAAAATAAAATATAAGAAGTGGAAATTGGCCAACAATACAAATTTAATTATTACACAATTTGCAAGAATATTTTGGTAAAATTGGTTACTATTTCCACATTTCTATTCACATGAATACAATTTCCAATTATTATCAAAACTAAAATTTTGTGAAGAAATGTTAGCCGCCAAGATTTAAAAAAAAAATAAAAAATAAATAAATAATAATAATAATAATAATAATAATAATAATAATAATAATGAAAATACTAGCCACTTTTGAGTAAATGAACTAATATAATATAATTAATTGAATTATTTAAAAAATAATTCAAGTTGAGTAATAATACAAATTGAACTGTTATACTATTACATGATTTAAATCCTAAACCGTGTATCATGATATTCATGATTTGGCAAAATTGCAGTATCACATGATTTGCGAAGATATTACTAATTACTAGTATTTCCACATTTTTAGTATAAATCGGTAGAATGGTTAATGTCCGAGACAAGAGGTTTCAGTAGTCCTTAAATTTAATATTACGAAATGCTCATTGATATAATTTCCTGTTACGGTGCTCCTCTTATCAAGGTGTGTGGCCGGAGTCGCCTAGCTTCCGGGAGGAGCCCGGCATGGGTCCGGTGCCAAAGCACTGGAAAGGAGCATGCGAGGACGGAGAAGAGTTGGACGGTAAGAAACACTGCAACAAGAAACTGATCGGAGCAAGATATTTCAAGGCAGGCTTCGAGAAATCCTACGGCAAGATCAACAAGACAAAGAATCCAGAATACCTATCAGCTCGAGACATTCTCGGACACGGAACACACACCGCCTCCACCGCGGTGGGCTCGAGAGTCAACAACGTTAGTCTGTTCGGGGCGGCAGGCGGCGTGGCCCGCGGCGGCGCTCCGAGGGCGAGGCTGGCGGTGTACAAGGTGTGCTGGAACTACGGCGGCGATGGGGCGTGCGCAGAAGCGGACCTGCTGGCTGCGTTCGACGAGGCGTTGCGCGACGGCGTGGATGTGATATCGGCGTCGATTGGGCGGAAGGTGCCGGTGAGGCTGAACTCGGCGGCGGGGGTCGGGTCGTTCCATGCGATGCAGATGGGGGTGAGTGTGGTGTTTGCGGCGGGGAATTCTGGGCCGGATTTGTCTACCGTTGATAATGTGTTTCCATGGAGCATCTCCGTCGCTGCTTCCACACTTGATCGGACTTTTCCGACCAAGATTTTGGTGGACAACGCCACCTCCTTCGTGGTAATTAACAGCTACCTCCTTCGTTTGAGCAAGATTAATATTGGTGTTAGTTCAGATAAAAATAATAATAAATGGAATTTGCAGGGCCAAGGTTTCATAACCAAAACTATAAGCGGAGCCCTAGCAAGGACTAGAGATTTTTTTTACAACGGGTGGGTGATTTTTGGCCATCTTAATTATATATATATATATATATTTTCAAAAGATTGAGTTTGAATGCCTATACTTACTATAAGTGGCTTGCAACGAACATATAATTAAGTTACTTGCATTGAGCTTATACTGCGAATTTATCGTAGTTGCACTTATAGGTTCAATGTAAGTTATTTACCGATGCAAAGCATTTTTAATTTTTATATTCTATTATCAAATAAGATAAAGATACACGTGCGGGTGGATGTAGGATATGTGACATGGATAACCGAAACCTGACGGGTCGATGGGCATCGGGTTTGATACTTGTTTGCTTCTCCAACGATGGATCGGAGATGTTGAGCATGAGGGCAGAGTACGCAGCAACTCAAATAAACGCAACGGCGCTCATCTTTGTGCAACCAATAACCAGGCCCGTTGCTGCTCTAAGCATAATACCCGTTGTGCGTATAGACCTACTTCAGGGCACAAAATTAGGCCAGCTGAACTAGTAAGTATAACATTTGCAATATAATCATTAGTTGAAAATTAATTGGTTAAAATTGAAATTAAATAAGCTGATGAGTTTACTATATATAATGTGAAGTGGCACCAAGCTGCACATCCTGCCGAGTGAAACGGCTTTAAAAAGGTCATCGGCGCCCGTGGTTGCGGTTTTTTCCTCAAGAGGGCCTAGCTCAATTTCGCCCGATTTTCTCAAGGTGTTGGCCACTACATCAGTCTCACGTGATCTCATCCCTAATTGTTATTCCTTATTTTCCTTCCCATAGTTACTTTTTGGGTATATGATGTTAATTTTAATGATTTATAAGTGGTGCGTATGTGCAGCCGGACATTAGTGCACCAGGAGTGAACATATTGGCGTCGTGGTCGCCCAAGGCTCCTCCGACCATATTTTCAGATGATAATCGGTCGATTAAATGGAATATGTTATCCGGAACGTCCATGTCTTGTCCCCATGTGTCGGGCGTAGTTGCACTCGTCAAGTCTGTTTATCCGCGCTGGTCTCCTGCTGCAATTAGATCCGCCCTCTTGACCACGGCCCACAATACAGACATATATGGCGATGGCATAGCAGTTGAAGCATCGGAGAAATCGGCCGACCCGTTTGATATTGGATCGGGACACATTGATCCACTCAAGGCCTTGGATCCGGGGCTTATTTACGACACTACGACCCAAGACTATGTTCATTTTCTATGCAACATGGGCTATTCTGAGGCCCAAATACAAGCCATGGTCATCTGCACACAAGCTCGATGCCCTGACGTGTCTGAGCCCAACTGGAACATAAATTACCCATCCATCTCAATATCGGACCTCAGGTGTGCCACCACAGTCAAGAGAAGGCTGAGAAACGTGGGACATTTGAAAGCGGTTGTGTACTACGTTAGTGTGGTGAAGCCTCATGGCGTTGAGGTTGTGGTTTGGCCCAAAATATTGATGTTTTCACCTTTTAGGGATGAAATAACGTATCATGTGACTATGAGTCCCCTCAAAATATCGCGAGGTAGATATGATTTCGGGTCGATTACGTGGTCTGATGGATTCCATCATGTTAGGAGCCCTTTGGTTGTGCAGATTAACACTAATGCGCTTCTAACCGTTGCTGTTGACTGATGTCTAAAATTCGATACTAACTCCCTCTCTCTCTCTACATTTTTATGTCGTATTTGGTTGTGTTGGAGAAATTAATAGGACCTGTCTTTATGGAGTGTTTCTTTTAATTAATTAATAGTATTACTTGTCTCATGGAATTTGTAGATGTTGCACTATATGTCGTCCCATTGCATGACTATGAATTAGCAAAGCATAAACTTAATTGGATTAGATATCAAATTAAGTGTACTGCAAGTGTATAACCACTAAAAATTAAATACTTGAATAAGCTATTTTGGGATCAAGATTTATATAAAATACTCGACTGATCAAATATCACCGACGGTCCGTTTAGAGGTTTCAAACTCAACGATGGCAACTAAATACGAGGATTGCAGCCCGAAAGCCCCAATTCAAGGGGAGTCCATGATAGGCCAGAAGAGTGAAATAAGAATTATGAGTCATAATTAATTTGCTGGCTAATTCAATTTTTTTGATTATTTTGGCGTTGAAATTTATGATCATTATTTATTTAGATAAATTCGGCTAAATTAATCTGTAAGCATTAATAAAAAATGAGGCGGTACTGTAGCCGAGTGGAAAAATCAGCCCCACCAGTAAACGCGTCACAGATGACACAAGAGGCCAGTAAAGACGAGCCACGTGGTAACGGCACCCAATGAGAATGAATTAGAGGAAAATCGCATCACAGGCGGGTGAATCTATCAGTTGGGGACGATCCGCAAATAGAAAGAAATACAAGGACCTCAGTGAAAGAAACAGGTGGTGGGATTTGAATCACCCATTTAAGATGAATCAAAACCCACGACTCTCTTTCTCTCTCTTCCCAAACCCCAAACCCCTTGGAGCTTCTTTTTTTTGCTTCTTCGCTCGGTAATTTGTGGCGGCTGATACTTTTCTACACTCCCTCTCTCCACACATCTGCTTACTCCCTTTCTCTCTCCACAAATCAAGAGATCCGGTGGTCTGTTCTGAGCTCATGGCGGCTGTTGCTCCACCAGCAGATCGTATCCTTTTTTACTTTCTTTTTTCCCTCTCTTCCGGTATGCTGTAGCTCGGAATCGTGTTTGTGGCTCGTATTTTTGCGGGATTCGGGGTCTGTTTTATTCAGAAGTTTTTATGATTGTACAGATCTGAGCTCGCAGAGTCAACTGCTGTTATGTTATGTTTGGAGTTGGGCTTGCGATTGTCGAATAATGGATGATTTGCTTCTGTTTTTACGTCCAAACATTGTTTATTCATAAACCTAGCTCTTTTGGCCGTATGGCTGAATTGATTTGGTTGTACTTTTGTTATTGCTATTTAAGTCTTAACTCTCTTAATTCCTAGTATTCTTATTGTTTTAATTTCATTTGTGCTCCAATGTGTTGGTTACCCTTATTGTATACTATTCTAAAAATAGTCTCACAAAAATTATCATTGGTTTTGTTTGTCCTCAATTTTATATATTTTTACATGATTATAATTTTTTTTTATAAATTTTTATATTTTTTCTTCATTTTATTCATAATGCTTAATTTATTTTATGTCACAATCATTCAATCCAAACAAAAAACTAAATAAGCCCAATAATCATATCCTACAATCATATCAATTTTTATTTATTCCATCCACTAAACCAAACGGCCCTAACAACATTAATATTGAATCATTTTTTGTTGAGAGAATGTGTATTCCTTTACTCTCTTTGCTATAGAAGCTACAGAATTTTTGCAGAAGTTATCTCTGGAGATTCAACCTAAGACTATTGAAGTTCCAGAAGCCCCCAAAAAGGTGCTTTATCTCTATGTAGGAATATGCAGTTGGGTATTCGGTTAGCATTACTTTTGACATCTCTTACATGATTTTATGATGCAGCCTTCAATTGATTCCAATAACATGGCTAATGGGATTCAGTCAGATCGATCCATAACACCTGTGCTACCCCATTCTATGGATCCGACAATGTGCTACCTTCCCAATGGCTATGCTTCTCCTGCATATTATTTCAGTGGTAATACTTTTGTTTAAATTCTGGAAAACTTAGTTCACGTACATGTAACATCTAGTTAATGCATGACATGTCTTGAGTTCAATGTTTCCTCGTCTTGATGTGGTCTTTGCATGTAGGTCATGATGGTAGTGGAAATGAATGGGAGGACTACGTCAGATATGTCAATCCAGATGGAGTGGACATGACTTCAGTAAGCTTTTGCTATGCCTAGAGTCTTGCTCAAGCTTCGTTAACAAAGTTTTCTTTAAGTCACTGAATAAACTGATGCTATCTTACTTGTCCTCTATTTGATTTTAGGGAGTTTATGGGGAAAATGGTTCGCTCATGTACCATCATGGTTATGGTTACGCTCCTTATGGACCGTATTGGCCTGCTGCTTCACCTGTCCCAACTGTTGGACATGATGGTCAGCTATATGGCGCTCAGCACTACCAGTACCCTACTCCTTATTTCCAGTCGTTGTCACCAACTAGCTGTCCATTCCCCACTCCAGCAGCTCCTGCAAAAGGTGAGATCGTCTCCTCTGCAGCTGCTGACCAAGCCCCTTTGTCCCTAGATTCTACTAATTCAATATCTAATGTTATTGCCAATAGTGGGGGTGCAAAGGGGAATAATGGTTCAGCACCCGCAAGAGCGACATATCAGAACTCATCTTTCAATGGATCGTATGGTAGGGGCCCATTGCCTGGGGGAGCCCCTGCTTCTGTTTATCATGATCCTAGATATGGGTCTGATGGACTGCAGTCTCCATATTCGTGGTTAGAGCCTTACTTTTCCGATGGGCAGCCTAGACCTGTGACAACTTCTTCAATGACGTCATCTATTGCAAATGGAAACAATGTCCCTTCATCTAGGAATCACAATTTCCGACCTCACATGATGGTATGTCTTAAACATCCGCATTTTATTTGTATTATTGTGGACTGAGGTCTTCTGTTGATTTTGCTTTACTTGGGTCTCTGATGGATGTTCACAAGTGTTTGTTCTCTTGGAAATGCATGCTCTTGTGTTGTGATTTTTTTCTTTGGAATTTGATAATCTTGTGCTGCACATGCTATATCCACAATGTGATGCTGTATTAAACTAGCTCTTGGTGAGAACTATAGCTACTAATTAAAATATATGGACATTAGATGCCTAATTATGGTGGTATTGTGTTTTTCCTCAGGGTGTGCACCACCCCCGGCCAATGTCTGGAATGAACACTGCTAATGACTACATAAATGGAATGTATCCAAACAAATTATACGGCCAATATGGAAATGCTTATAGATCTGGGTTTGGCTATGGATCTAGTGGCTATGATACACGGGCAAATGGACGTGGCTGGATGGCTGTGGATAGTAAGTACAAGCCTAGGGGAAGAGGAAATGGCTTCTATAGTTATGGGAATGAGAGCATGGATGGCCTGAATGAACTGAACAGGGGACCAAGATCCAAAAGCTCTAAAAATTTGAAGGGCATGATGCCTGTGGCTCTGGCTGTCAAAGGACAAAACACTCCGTTGACTGGTACAACTGATAATGAGGAAAAGGTGTCCAGTGCTACCCCTGATAAAGAACAGTACAACCGACCTGAGTTTCCAGAGACTTATTCCGATGCTAAATTTTTTATTATTAAGTCGTACAGTGAGGATGACGTCCATAAGAGTATTAAGTACAATGTATGGTCTAGCACGCTGAATGGTAACAAAAAGCTAGGTGCTGCATACTTGGATGCTCAACAGAAATCTGGAGGCTGCCCTGTATTCCTTTTCTTCTCTGTAAGTGCTTACTACCTAATGATGATGGCAGGTTTATGGTATTACCTCATCTTTACTAACTATGTTATTCTGTGCAGGTGAATACGAGTGGTCAGTTTGTTGGGATGGCAGAGATGAGTGGACCTGTTGACTTCAACAAGAACGTCGAATACTGGCAGCAGGACAAGTGGATTGGTTGTTTCCCAGTGAAGTGGCACATCGTAAAAGATGTTCCCAACAGTTTATTAAAGCATATTATCCTTGAAAACAACGAGAATAAACCTGTAACCAATAGCAGGGACACCCAAGAGGTAAGCATTCTAATTGCTTATGCATTTAGTAATTAGATATTGTAATTGTGGTTATTTAGCTTCCTCTTGTTAATTTGGAGGAATTGCTTACAGATTGAGTCATTTTTTGTAGGTTAAACTTGAGCAGGGCCTTCAGTTGATCAAAATATTCAAAGAGCATACAAGTAAACGGTGTATCATTGACGATTTTGAATTCTACGAGGATCGCCAAAAGAGAATTCAGGAGAAGAAATTCAAGCAGCAGCAGTTCCAAAAACAGGTGATTTTGGATTGCAATTCTAATTGTGCTAATCTACAAAAATGCTTTGCAACTATTCATCTTTTGTGATGCACATTTTCTTTATAGGCTCAAGTGTGGGAAGAAAAACCTACCGAAGAGAAGACCAAAGAGATCACAAATGGAGATCTCAAGTCTCAAAAGTCATTTGATGCAGCATCTGATTTAAGTAATGAAGTAGCCCCTGTTCTAGCTAACGGGGAGAGCAAGACCGTTGCAAGTAGCCCTGTCCCAAGATCAGGAGATGTTAAAACCATGAGTCCTCTTGCTGCTCTGCCAGAGAAGAAGCTCACAGCCAATGGAGTTGCGAATGGCTTCTAGCTTTCTGCAAATGCTGAAGTGCGGTTTGTGGATGATACATCACATATCTGGAAATCACCGTGCTCGCTCGATTGAATTTACTAATCCGTGTAGGCTGCCTCTTCAGTTGGTGCTGCCGGGAGAATGTGGAAACCATGGGAGGAGAGGAAAAGAGGTCCAATTTTTCCTCATGATGGGTATTGTTTAGTTTCTAACAGGTTTTGTTGTCCTTGGGGCTTTGGGTTTTAGAGGATGTACCTTTTTTTTCTTTTTCTTTTCAACCCTGAAAATCTTTCATTGTGGCTTTTCTTGGTTGTAAGTTTTACTTTTTTGCTTTCTTTCTTTTCAAATTTGTGGGAGTTATCTTCCATTCTTGTAAACATAGCCTACTTTTGTATCTTAAAAAGAGAGCTAGCAGCAAGGTTGGAAGTATTAAATATAGTTGGTTTAGAGGTTTCTACAGCTTATTTGCACCACTCTCACTCTCATTCTTCTTCTATCCGATGCATCCCAACTAATATATTATCTGTGGTGTTCACAAAATTTCGAAATATTGATGGCCAGTAAACACAATTTTATGTAAATATTGCTCATTCACTATTTTTAATTTTATTACAATTTTCCCTTCTAAATAAGTAAAGGAATTGAAATAATACCAAATCAATTTACCTTGTTTTTTTAAAAATAAAAAATATATTTGCAATTCTGATTTTCAATTTTGTACCTAAATCTCATCGCAGTCCACATAATCCCAAATGTCACAGAATGAGGTCGGTTCACGCCGCCATGTTTTTGGGAAGATTTTTGTCCAATTCTTCATACAAATCCTCCACTTTTGCGATTACTTGTCGCTCTGTTTCTTGTTCCCCTTTCAATTTTGATAATCTCAGCAACCAAATGAGACACTTTTCAGCTGGACCCAGATTCATGCGTGCCATCGCTCTATTTCAGCAACTATTTCAGCAAATGGTAGGAATGCGGCCCCGCCCTTCTGCTATTGTTTTCAATGGATTGTTGATTGCTGTTGTTAAGATGAAACAATACTCTCTTGCTCTTCATCTGTTTGACGAAATGCTTCAAAGGGATGCTCCTGTAAATCACTGTGCCTTGAGTATTGTGACTAATTGCTTTTGCTGTCTGAAAAGACCAGATTTTGGGTTTGCAATCTTAGGCAGTTCTTTCAAGCGTGGCTACGAGCCTGATGTTGTAACCTTTAACACCCTCATCAGAGGGCTTTTGTTGGTCGGCAAGATCGTAGAGGGCTTGAATCTCTTCAAAGAGATGGAAGATCTACAACTGTCTCCTAACGTAAGGACTTGCAGTATCTTGTTGGATGGTTTGTGCAAGGCTCATCATATTGATGAAGCGTTTTCCGTATTGCATATAATGGAAGTTAAAGGCATCATTCCCGACTGTGTAACATATACCGTCCTCATTAAGGGTTTGTGCAGAGCAGGTCGTATTGCTGATGCATATTCTGTGTTGCGCACCATGGAAGACAGAACCATCATTCCCAACTGTGTAACATATACTGCCCTCGTTGACGGATTGTGTAGAGCAGGCCGTATTGTTGATGCATTTTCTGTGTTGCGCACCATGGAAGACAAAGCCATCATTCCCAACTGTGTAACATATACTGTCCTCATTGACGGATTGTGCAGAGCAGGTTGTATTGCTGATGCATATTCCTTGTTGCGCACCATGGAAGACAAAGACATCATTCCCAACTGCGTAACATATACTGCTCTCATTGACGGATTGTGCAATGCTAGGCGTATTTCTGATGCATTTTCCGTATGGCATACAATGGAAGTTAGAGGCATAATTCCCAACTGTGTAACATATACTGCCCTCATTCAGGGATTGTGCAGTGCTGGTCGTGTTGCTGATGCATTTTCCGTGTTGCATACAATGGAAGACAAAGACATCATCCCTAACGTAGTAACATATAATGTTCTCATTAAGGGATTGTGCAATGAGAAAAAGGTTAAACTAGCAAAGGATCTTATTAATGCGCTTCCATCCAATGGTGTGCAGCCCGACGTCATAATATATACCACTCTCGTTGATGCACTCTGCAAAGAAGAGCAGATAGAAGAGGCTAAGAATTTGTTCACACAAATGGCGAACAATGGTTGTTTGCCTAATAGAGTGACGTACAATGTTCTTGTTCGAGGTCTTCTCAAAAGAAACAATATGTACGATGCGATTCCATTTTTGGAAAAGATGAATTCAAGAGGATTCACACTTGATGCCACCACTATTTCGATGATGAAAGATCGTCTGAGGTAGTGTGAAATAATGACACAGTTTTTTCATTGATGGCTGAACTGAACTAGAGAACATTTGCGTGTGTTTTCAAATTTTAATGTGTTTCATGTGCCGGTGAATATGCTGCTTTGAGTTTGTACATAATATCCTTGAAAATGGAGATTCTGTGCTCTGTGATATGTTAGTTTTATAATACTAACACAAGCATTTTGTTTCTGGGCTTGCTGGTAAAACAGGACTGGCCACTGCGTTTTTCAGTGATAACAATGGCTCATTGGCAAAGCCATTGGCTGATTTGATGCAAGAAGCAAATCTAGAGGTTCCTGCTTGGCTGACACGCTTTGCAGCTCGGTCTACCTTTAACGGTGGTAGGAACCGCTGAGTGTGGATGGTGATGGGGAGAGGGTGAATTACTGGGCTGGAGAGGGAGTTGAAGCTCAAGTCGAGGGTGAGGAGATGACAAGGGAAGGAGGGGAGGAGGCCCGAGAGATGGTTGTGGGAGAGGTTTATGTGGGCTAGGAATGGAAGGTTTGGTAGAGAGGAGGGATTTAGGGTGGTGGAGAGGTTTTTTTCCGGCAGCCAAAGATGTGTGACTCGAGGGGCGCCGGCGTGTGGTGTGCATGCTATGCCTTGCCATTGGCAGCAATTGGTGGAGGGAGACCAGTTGAGGTTGAGAGGAGGAGATCGGGAAGAGAGGAATGAGAGTAAGGAATCTTGGGACATGTATGAATATATAAATTACAAATAGATCCAAACATTAGTAAAGGATGAATTAACTAATCAAAATAGAGAAGGTCATTTTGATTATTTGTTGATAATACACAAAGCAATATTACAAATAAAATTCTAATATTAAAAGACTAAGTTAAATTGTATATAACTATATACAATTTAAATTATGGTGAGCAGAAATTAGTTGACTTTTAAATTGTATATAACTATATATCAACTAAATAAATTTATGAATAATAAAATGAAAAAAATGAATTTGAAGTATAGAAAATGAAGGAAGAAGGTAATGTAAGCAGAAATTTTAGAATATGATACAAACTACATGTCATATAATTATTTACTAAACACAGACATAAAATATATTATGTGGAAATAAATAAAAGAAAAAACGGAAAATAGACTAGTACGGAAATTCTCTCTCTCTCTCTCTCTCTCTCTCTCTCTCCGACTAGGCGTGGAGAGATAGAGAAATAAAGCCACTGATCAAGGGCTTATAACCGATACGGCGTCGTCGTATGCGTATGCAGCTTCAACTGCTTCTAAACCAAAATCCCTAGCTCTGCACCTCTAATTGCAGCTTCATCCTTGATTATTTTCTGCTCTAATCAAGTCGTAACAGAAGATGGAAACCAGAATTTGGCCAAACTTAATGCTGTTTGGCTGCAGCATTATTCTATTTGTACATGGCATCACCAGATCGGCGGCATCCCTTACCCCAATGGACTCACTCTTCGGAGTATCCCCTGAAGGTGCCTTCGCTTGATCGCCTTTTTGTGTGCGTGTGCGTGTGCATGTATGTGTGTGTATGTGTGCAGTTCACAATAAAATGTTGCCTCAGAAGAAAAATGGGGAAATAATGCAAACTGGATTTTGGTGCAGATGAGAGTTATTACAAGGGGTTGTCATCGAGTGCGATTAAGTGCAAAGATGGATCAAAGAAGTTTAACAAATCGCAATTCAACGACGACTTCTGTGACTGCCCTGATGGCTCTGATGAACCCGGTACTCTCTTACTCGCCTGTATTTCGTATCCTGCTTTAAATGCGTAGAAGAATTGTGATGATGACATGAACTTTGATGCCTTGTTGTTGACTGATTCAGCTGAATATATGGTTTTACTGATTGTTTTGTATGAATTCAATTATACTATGACTTGAGGCTAGAGTGTTTCGTCAATTGCTGGGTTTTGCAGGAACATCAGCTTGCCCCAATGGAAAATTCTACTGCAAGAATGCTGGACATGCTCCTATCGTCTTATATTCTTCAAGGGTCAATGACGGCATCTGTGGTAATGTACTGTACTTTACATCTCATACTTCTTTTTGAGCTTATTGGATGCTGTAGTTTAAGATTTCCTTCTGTTTGTTTTTTTAATCAGTGAAACAATAATAGTGACTAGACTTAGGCAGGTTTGATTGTAGTTTGTTCCCAACCTTCAGGAGTGAAGGCTGCTACCAACACCAATCCACCATCTGCAGTTGATTTCTACAAATCCACCATCCACAGTTGATTTCCTGTTAATGACACTAACTAGTTGATTTGGCTGCTCTTGGACAGCAAAAGTGATGCATTTATTTGATTTAATGAGCATACTAATTATATCAGCTAAAACCAAAATTCCTATTCTTTTACATGATATCAAACTTCTAGAAATTTGTGCGTGTTAAGTTGATTATGATGTAGCAAACTTTACCTTCAATGATTAGGGAAGCACATAATTTATTTCGTGGCTGTCCATTTCATCACTTTACAGTTTTGTTTTTTCCATTTGCTAGTTTTTGAATTATCATCTATATATCGAAAGAGATGTATCAATTAAATTTCCAGCTAGGAGTGAGACAAGGCTTCTTAATCTTTATTTGCTAGCCACTTCTTGCTTAGATTTGTCAAGCATTCTATTTTATAGTTTTAGAAATGTGTGTTACTGTATTCTTTTCTTTTACACGTCTTAAGACTCTTAACTCGCGCTTGATAATAAACTACATAGCTCACCCTCTGTACATCTGCAATGGTGTTTTTTTAGCTTTTCGTTATTACGTTTTGCCTGCTTTAGGACTTTAAAATATTTAACTTATACAACTGAGCAGATTGCTGTGATGGGAGTGATGAGTATGATGGGAAAACTATGTGCCCCAATACATGCTGGGAAGCTGGAAAAGTAGCAAGAGAAAAATTGAGGAAAAAGATTGCCACATACCAGGAAGGTGTCAATTTGCGCAGGCAGGAAATCGTGAAAGCAAAATTGACCATATCCAAGGACGAAGCAGAACTACAGAAGCTAAAAGAGGAGGAAAAGATACTCAATGGGTTGGTTGAAAAGCTCAAGGGTAAGCATGCTATTCCCCACTTTCCCCGACTCCACCCCCACCAAAAGAAACCTAAAAAGCTATTCCATGTGATTTGCTGCCTCTTAAGTTAGGTCATTCATTGATCTCTGTGTTTGATGTTAGTTGATACAATGATATAGACATACATAAAATCCCTTGATGGTTCTAGGCTATTATAGAAGACTCTATTTTTATGCATGTAAACATCTGAATCTATTTTCATTTTATTTCTGCGTAACTGCATATGTTTCTGTGGAAAATGAGTCACGCTTCATTACAACCCTAATTTTCTTTGAGGTGTATTTTCTACTGTGCTTATGAGTTTGTTCTAAGAACAATGAATAGAGTAAGCTACTAAAACCTAACAATGGTTGTAGAAAATGCAAGAATTCTAGTTCAGCTTCTAAATTGGCAACAAGAGGACTGTGAGGGAGCATGTGAAGTTTTAGTTCATTACAATATCAAGCTCCTCACTGACTATCTACTCTCCTTTATTCACAACTTTGTACCCTTTATTGAAGCTTTGGGGTCAAATTTTGTATCTTCTATAGTGTGATGCATATTCTATTCTGAGAGATATCTTCCATCAGTTGCTTATCCTATTGCGTGCTTTTGCTCTATCTTTGTCAAGAACGCAAGGAACAGATAGAAAAGGCTGAGGAGCAAGAAAGGCTTCAGAAAGAAAAAGAAGACAAGGAAAGAAAGGAAGCCCAAGTTACTAAAGATGAGGATACCAAAGCTGAAGATACTGAGCCTACACAGAATGATATCCATGATAATGTTGGGCCTTTAGATTATCCTCCTCAGGTTTTACTAATTTGAGTTTACCCTGTTCATAGAGGTTTTACTAATTTGAGTTTTCCCTGTTCATATGGCGGTTTTAATTTGAGCTTGTCATTGAAACCTGTGGATTTAATTCATAGCATACATAAAAAACATAAATGAATTACAAGTATAGTGATTAACACTTTTGTTGGATATCCCCTAAGATTTCATATTCAGTGGTTGTCAATGAAAAGGATTAGTTATTATGTATCATTAACCTCTGTCTGCCAAATGATCATTCAATTAACATGCCTTTGTACACTTTCACTTATTAGATTTACATGAATGCAATGAAGAACGTTGAGTATAAAGTTGAAATGCTTTTGTCCAAATAAATATATTAGATCTTGTCCAGTTGTATAGGTAGAGATACTACAGGGATCATTTGCAGAATGAAGATGATGACAAAGAAACCCTTGTGAAAACTTCTTTACAAGGAAATGTACATACTATGTGACTTTATTGCTTCTAGAAAACATGTATATTGACTATCCTACCATCCTTTCCTAGAAAGAGACAAAGAGTTGGTTAACACTTATCCGTAACAATGGATGAATCCTGCCCATACATCCACTCTATTTACTAAATAGAAACAGATGCCCCACATACCTGAATGCTTTTGGGCATAACTATCTCTGCATCCATTTTTTCATAATTTCTCAAATAGTACATTTGACTTTCATTAGGATTCTGCGGAAGAAAATCATGGATCTGCCACTGAACCTGAACTTGGTGACCATTCAATCGAGGACAAACTTTCAAATGATGGAGCAGGGGAACAAGATGGCTCTATCCAGGTTTTGTCTTTTTTGGCTGAACACACAACTGATACAACTTTTTATAGTTGCTGATAAATGAAAATCTACTTTTGTTTAGAATGCTGAACAGCTAGGCGAAGACTCCACGTCTGATGGCAAGGCTGGTCTTGATGGTGGAAATCAGGTATGTTTTTAGTGAACATGCTGGCAATACTAGTTTTGGTGGTTTACCTTTAGCCGTGTACTAGTTAGTAGCTAATTGATACTTCTTACAGTAATATCACTAGCTTATATTTATGTGCTGGTTCTCAGGTTTCAGAGATCCTAATGACTGAATCCTTATCCAACATGTTTGTAAGCAACAGGGTAACCCTTGCTTGTTTTTCCAGGTGGAAAATGTAGCTGAAGATACTGAATCGCTATCAAAGGAAGAGTTAGGCCGTCTAGTTGCATCTCGATGGACAGGGGAAAAGACCGAGCAACATAAGGAGGAGATTGATACCTATGAAAATAAGGATCACCAATATCCTAATGAGACGCCAAATGAAGCCAATTATGAGGAAGATGTTGGTTACGCCTCAGAGGAGGACGAGCATAGGTATGATGATGACGATGCTGAAAGTGAAGACCAAGTTGATGACTTTGATGGAGCGGATCATTATGATTCCAGTTCTTCACAGGGACCTGAGTCTGATGATGATTTAGACTTTTCAGGTAAATTAGTTTTCTTAAGAATCACTTTCACAGCCTACTGAAAAATCTTACCAGTATATGATCTCAAATTCTCAGATATAACTGGCACAAGTGGCTCATCATGGCTGGACAAGATACAACAAAGAGTGAAGAGCATCTTTCAGGCTGTCAATATTTTCCAGAAACCTGTTAATGTATCTGGTAAAAGACAACTTCCCTAATTTCTGCATCATTGGATTCAAACAGAAGATACTCATCTTATTCCTGATTGACTTTTCAGAGGCTGCACAAGTGCGTAAAGAATATGATGAATCCAGTTCCAAATTATCAAAAATACAGTCAAGGATATCGAATCTGAAGCAGAAACTAAAACAAGATTTTGGTATACCTTTGACATGGAGAAAACCGTTCTTTACTGTCAACTTTATTGACTTTGGGGGTGCACTTGTATAGGGTTTTAATATCTTCAAAATATAATTGCAGGTCCGGAGAAGGAATTTTATTCATTCTATGGTCAATGCTTCGAGAGCAAGCAGAATAAGTAAGAAATTTTCTTAGTTTCTATCTCATGTTCTTGATTGAGTTGTCGAATTCCACTTGAAAAAAATGATTCTGAGGAATGGAATTACTCTTGCAGGTATGTTTACAAAGTTTGCCCATTTAAAGAAGCTACCCAGGAGGAGGGCTACAGTAGAACTCGTTTAGGGTAAGCAATTAAGCATTTTTCATGACAAGAGCACTTCATCTTCATATATGCTGGTTAGGATTTGTACTTCTGTTGTTCCTTGCTTCTCATTCTACAGTTTGTATTATTATTTTTCTTTGTAATGATGCTTAATATTATTAATGTAATCGTGTAGGAGCTGGGAGAAATTTGAAGAATCTTACAGAGTAATGCAGTTTATGAATGGAGATAAGTGCTGGAATGGCCCAGATAGAAGCTTAAAGGTAGGTCATGTATCTTAAGTATGAACATCTTGCTTTATTATCAGCATGCATTCCATAACGACCTGATGGAATTTCATAGTCAAACTGTCTATCTTCAAAAGAAAGCCTTGGAATCTGCAGATATAAGTTTTCTTTTATTATTTTAAAGTCAATTAACTCTCAAATGTGAAGGAGATAGCCCTCATCATTTGGTGGACTATTCTTCCCGAAAATCAACTTTATTTCACATCCATGGAACTTTAATTTGTTTTGAAGAGGGACAATTAGCTTCTAAGTGTATTATTCTTCTTGTATATTTTATCGTGATTAATCTTTTCTGTCGTTTGATTGATCCATACAGGTCAGGTTAAGGTGTGGTTTGAAAAATGAACTCACGGATGTTGATGAACCAAGCCGTTGCGAGTAAGAATCTCTCTCTTTGTAGTCCTTTGTTTATGATTTTTGCGAACGGGTTTACCCCATTCTTGTGCATTGGCATCTGACTTGGAATGCATGTATTTTCAGATACCTTGCATTTTTAGCCACCCCTGCTCTGTGCATTGAAGATAAACTCAAGGTGTTATAGCCACCCCTTTTTCCTCTTTCCCTTAATCCATAGAGGTTTAGAGAAGCAAACTTGTGAATGTGATTATGTTTGTTGATAGGAGCTTCAAGAAAAAATGGAGTCACTCAACAAAGATCAACCCATGGAACGACACGACGAGCTATGAGTAGGAAGAAGAGGGTTTTATCGCCAGAGACTTCAACATGGGAGGTTGCATTTCATGATTTTGTTGTCGGATTGAGCTAGCTATTTTTGTTTTCTGTCCTCGCAAAGAGAAGAAGATAGAGAGGGTGTAGACTAGTAACTCGGAAATGAAGCACAAATATCATATTTTCTTGATAGTTTAACTTGTGGGTCTTCTCTTCTTGATACACGCAGGCACACACATATTGAATAAGAAGAGAAAGTTAAAGAAACTTTGATAACGGTCACCTTTGGAATGCGCTCGAATTATTATACTAATACTAATCAGACTAGACCCCATGTTACATGCCAAAAGTGACATTTCTGTCTGTCCAAATCTTACACATACATGTGAAAATAGAATATTTGCTATCGACCTTAGTTTGACCCATGTATGTTTGTTCTCTCTCTCTCTCTGATTTCGATGGGGAGAAGAGAGAGAAGGGCAATGCAGGCCGTTGTGTAGTACTTGTATTGGGAGGAATGCATGCAAATGGTTTTGCCGACGTTGTTTCCACTTTCTTGCATCAAACAACGTGAATTCTGTGGGAATATAAAAAAAGGGGACATACTATCATCATTATGGATTTAAATAAATAGTAATAGTAATTACATACCAAAGATGTGAAAACTGAAAAGGAAGGGGTAGTATAGGAATAACACACACATTCCTCTGCCTAACACTGAGCCTGGCTTCTTGTGCAAGTCAGCAACTATTTAATAATTTTATTAGAGTCTACTTTCATGTTTGAAAATGAAAAGGCAATGGAATAATAATTTATAATTAATAGTGATTGTGTGTAATTCATAATGGACATATCCCTCCTCTAGAGTGCGCCTGCCCTAACTTATTCAAAAAGTTAGCGTTGCCCCTCCGCCCTTTCTTTACATATAAATATTCCCATTCGCATGACTGAGAGAGAGACAGAGAGAGACAGACAGAGAGAGAGAGAGATGACTAACTACTTCGTCGGCAATGGAGGTGAAAATCAGGTCGGCGGCGTCAAGCGGCCGAAGACGAAGATCGTCTGCACTTTAGGCCCTGCTTCTCGTTCCATCCCCATGGTCGAGAAGCTTCTGCGAGCTGGCATGAATGTCGCTCGCTTCAATTTCTCTCACGGATCTCACGAATACCACCAGGAAACCCTCGACAATCTCCGCAAGGCCATGGAGAACACCGGCATTCTTTGCGCCGTCATGCTCGATACCAAGGTCCTCTTTCTCTCTGTAATCGCTTTCGATTTGATTTACAAATTCATAGGTCATTTTAGCTCGAAATGTATTTTCGTTGATCTGTATGGATTTAACATTAACTGCGCTGCGCATCGTTATGTTATGAATCGCATAAGAATTGGGAATATTTACATACGATTTCATGCACAGGGTCCAGAAATCCGAACGGGGTTTCTGAAAGATGCGAAGCCCGTGCAACTGAAACAGGGGGAGGAGATCACGATTTCGACGGACTACGACATCAAGGGTGACGCGAAGACGATCTGCATGAGTTACAAGAAGCTCGCTGAGGACGTGAAGCCGGGAATGGTGATACTATGCGCTGATGGAACAATCTCTTTCACTGTTTTAGAATGCGACAAGAAGCAAGGGTTGGTGCGTTGCCGTTGTGAGAATACTGCTGTCCTTGGTGAGAGAAAGAATGTCAATCTTCCCGGCGTTGTTGTGGACCTCCCTACTTTGACTGACAAGGACAAAGAGGATATCATCAAGTGGGGGGTTCCTAATAAGATTGATATGATTGCTCTCTCTTTTGTTCGAAAAGGTTCTGACTTGGTGGAGGTTCGCAAGTTGTTGGGACACCATGCCAAGACCATCCTTCTCATGTCTAAGGTCATCTCTTGTTTCTTTTCTTTATTACTTGGCCTGCTTTGCTCGAGATCTCTAGTTTCTTTCACCCAAATTATCGGCACGTGCTGACATTCCAGAGGAGTACTTCTCTTGGAGGGTTGAAAATTTTGAAGTCGGTGTTGCTTTTGAGTGTTTCAATTATTGTTTAGGGAAATGTTTTGAGCAGTGCTTTTTCTAGTTTTTAAGAATGATATTTCTTTACTTGTGGAGGCAACAGCTACGACTGCCTTTATGTTTTCATTTGCTGTTCTATTATGTTTTGGTTTCTGTTTTAGTTTTGAGTAAATGATTTCGCATTCATGAATGTATTTTGTTGTGCCTCACCTTCAGAGTCACATAATTTGATGTTCGTCTCATTGTTACTATCTTTTTTCTTAATTATTAGGTCGAAAATCAAGAAGGGGTGGCGAATTTTGATGAAATTCTAGCCAACTCAGATGCATTCATGGTGGCTCGTGGTGATCTTGGAATGGAAATTCCAATTGAGAAGATATTCTTAGCTCAGAAGGTGATGGTGTACAAGTGTAACATCCAAGGAAAGCCTGTTGTCACTGCGACGCAGATGTTGGAGTCCATGATCAAGTCTCCAAGGCCAACTCGAGCAGAAGCCACAGACGTCGCCAATGCTGTTCTAGATGGAACAGACTGCGTCATGCTCAGTGGCGAAACAGCTGCAGGAGCTTACCCGGAGCTTGCAGTTCGTACCATGGCCAAGATCTGTATAGAGGCTGAAGGCACAATTGACTACGCTGATGCTTTTAAACGGATAATGGCGAATGCACCGGTCCCCATGAGTCCCTTGGAAAGCCTTGCATCATGTGCTGTTCGAACCGCCAACTCAGCCAAAGCAGCTCTTATTCTGGTCCTAACTCGAGGGGGAAGCACTGCAAAGCTGGTGGCTAAATACAGACCAGGGATGCCAATACTGTCTGTTGTGGTTCCAGAAATCAAAACCGATTCATTTGATTGGTCGTGCAGCGACGAATCTCCGGCCAGGCACAGTCTCATATTCAGGGGGCTGGTTCCAGTTCTGTGCGCAGGATCTGCAAGGGCTTCTCATGAGGAGTCTACAGAGGAAGCCCTCGAGTTTGCACTCCAGCACGCTAAGACCAAAGGACTCTGCAAGGTGGGAGACGCTGTCATCGCCCTTCACCGAATTGGATCCTCATCCATAATCAAGATCGTCACTGTCAAGTGAAGATGATGATGGATTCAACACACATTTTGATCGCCCGGTTTTGTTTTTTGGGAGTGAGCGATAAGCAAGGAAGCATGCCTGCCTGTATTCGTGCTTATAGTTTTTGCTGGAACATCCATCTTAAGCGATTTGTTTAGTTTATCTTTTTCCTTCTGCGCATTCAAGAATCCTTTGTAGTACCATTTTTTTCATGCTTGAGCTATTGCAAACCCTTTTATTTTCGAGCTTCATCTCTAGACAAACCTGTATCAACAAAGGAGATGCAAACAAATGGAACGAGAGGGAATGGAAATGAGGTGCTTGGTACGATAAATCTCGATTCCATTTTCACTCGATTTAATGGGTAGGGAAAAATATCGAAATACCGATATACAGGACTTATCGTACCGAAAAATACCGAAATTTCGGTATACCGTAAATTTTTGTAAGGTATGATAACGGTATGAATTTCAGTATACTGCGCGGTATACCGTGATATACCGAAAATTCGGTATATACCGTATTTTACGGTATATACCGATAAAACGGTAAAAGGTATATACCGTATTCTCTTACCATACCGTGTGTATATATATATATATATATATTAAATATATTTATAATATTGATAAATATTTATAATATAAAAATTATTTATAATATT
>JAYDZE010027872.1:0-27544 GCA_034509125.1 Monilaria moniliformis
TATATTAAATATATTTATAATATAAAAAATATTTATAATATTATATAATTTCGGTATGACAGTATGCCGTACCGAAATTCGGTATGCCATAATTCACGGTATACCGGATTTCTGTACGGCATACCGAAAATACAGTACGGTAGCGGTATTGAAAATTCTGCATACCGAAATTTTGGTATACCGAAAAATTCGGTAAAGCAACAGTATGGTATTTACTCATAGCGGCGTTTACGGTACGGTATACGGTATTTCGGTATTGTATACCGTACCGACCCACCCCTAAGTGATAGCATTTAACGGAGAGCTAAAGCAGAGCTAAGAAGCTGTAATATGATGATTGAAGTTAAAGGAAAAGAAGTAATTAAAAAGTAACGTAATAACTAATAGAAACTTCTTTTATTATAAACTGAAACAGTTAGTTGTTAGGTAGGCTATGCCACATCAGTTGTTTACATTACTCGCATAGCTTATCTCAGCAGATAAGTCGCTGAGTTCCTTTATGTAATCATCTAGAAACAGAATAATTGTAACCCCAATAAGTAAAAAGGCACGAGAGTTTCGGTGAACTCTTGAGCAGAGTACATTGTATCTTGTGATTTATCCTTGTAATTCTCTTGGTTACGAAATAAAATCCATTCCATGCTTAGATCAAATTATGAACCGTAACATTGGTCTCAGAGCGATCGATACTCTACCATGGAAAAGGAAACACGATCTAATGGCAAGGTGTTTACGGAGATGAAGCCGAAAAATGAAGCGCTGCGACAACAATTGCATGATCAGTTCGAGCGATCGGAGGCAAGGTTTGAAAAGTTAGCTCAATTACTTTGACGAATGAGCGCGCAATATAAAGGACGAACATCAGTAATGGCGGATACGGAATCCAGCCGTGAATCATGCAAGGAAGAAGAAGATCCACTTGCCGATCTACGAAATTTCAAACAGGTATTGATTCTTCGACAGTATATCACCGCTTTTGATGAGTTATATCCTAAGTTTGGGATAGAAGAAGATCAAACAGTGAGTTTGTTTTTGTTTGGGTTAGTAGAGGAACTGCAAATGTCGATTCGAGTGTTTAAACACAAAACTTTATTCGATGCGTATGCTCATTGGAAGCTACAAGATTTTACATTGACTGGAAAGTTACCTATATTGTATGAGAGTGATGGATGGAGTAGTAACTCTAGGAAATATGAGAAATTGGATAAGAATTCGAAGATTGGAGAGTTAGGTTTGGAAAATGATAAATCGAAACAATAAACGTTAATTCATTCGAGTTGTATATGACACCAATTTTAATTCAGTTATAGTATATTTTTTCTTTTTTGGCACATAGATCTGATAAATTGATTTTTTTTTTTTTTGGTTGCTATTGAAGATTGGTATTTGGAACAAATGTCAGAGGTGCGCAGATGATGCATATGTGGCAGAAATTGTGCAATGAATTTAGTGAGCCTGAGTTTATCTGGCCACATTATTAAATGAGTAAAATTTATGGCTTATGGCTATTCAGTACACACAGGCAGCATTAACTAACATTAAATTCCAACTAACAATGTACGAATACTCAGAATATGTTTATTTTTCATAAGATTATTACAAAATGGGATTTTGAATCATTATCGCACGTAATTCATTTAATTTTATTAGGCCTGAGTCTTTGAAAATTATATATTTGAAACTATCAACCGATCTCAAAGGTATGTATTGGCTATGTTGTGGTCTTTATTTTTCCCACACAACCTATTGGTTATATATAATATCTGAATCTCTATATTCCTACAATCAAGTCAGACAAAATATCAGTTAAAACTCAAAATAAAGATGAATTATTCGGCAATTGAAATTGATAAAACTCGTGAAATATTGTATAAGTTGTGGCACCCTTATCTCTATGACTCAAACCTTCTTTTAGTTGGGCATCAATCCTTTCAATCATAATTTGTTACGGCTTACATATATCTCAATCACAATTAATATATTAACTGCCTAATTATATTCCACATCCTTTGACTAAAAATTAATTTATATGTGATTCATTTAACCTTTATATTTATATATCCACTATTTGGAAGAATGCTACGACCGTAAACCATTACGTTATTTCTTAATTTATTATATATCAAAATCATCTTATTTATTCTCATAGGTTTATCATTTCGATCGTGCTTTTACGAAGGTATAGTACAAAAGTTGATGTGAAGGCAAATGTTGCGTAAACATTATCAAAAAATAACTTTTAGGCACCTGGGTTTGTAGCGTTTGTTGTCATAGCGTCGGTTGGTCCCCCCTCAAGCACTTGGTATATATATAATAAATAAGAATTCATAGTTATTTTTTTTAGCATTTCTACCTAAAAATTCATGCGCGTTTTAACTTCGACTGTACTTTATTCATCCCTGATTAGGTGTCACGTATCGTCAAACTAATAAAGTGGATGAATTTACTATTTTGATCCTTAATTATTGCATGATAAATCGAACCATTGGAGAATTTACATTGAGGATAGCAAGGGCGAAGTATGAAATTTTATCTATTTAAATATTGTTGATTATGGTTGGAACGGTCACTTTCGTGCAATATTTTGTTCTTGCAAAGGGGGGGAATGGTATGATATATGTGTCATCAATGTCTTTATTGAGATGTATCAATTTTATTGTAAGACAATACTATAAAGACAGGACCACATGTTCTGATATTATTACTCATACTCAGAAATTAAACAACAATTTATAATCCTGAGGCATCTGGGTGTAGAGATACGACTTCCATATAGAATGCAAAATATTGCTTTCTTATTGGTCTAGGATATTGTTTGGAGGTTGACAGTATTATAAAAATTCTAACAACAAATTGTGTGAGGTCGTCCATTACTTCAAAATTTTAAGGACCGGAGATGAAAATTTGTATTTGTTGATATATTTTTAATTTAATCATTTATTGTACTTGAATTCAAATTTTATTTCATTTTGCGAGTTTTGACGAATAAAACATTATAATCGTAGAAAATCTCACACAACTTATGATAGAATAACTTATTAAAAGTTTGACATGTAATGGGAGTTTGTCACGTAAACAGGTCATGAGTTTACATTGAATGATATGATTGATATATAAAAATAGTATATGCTAATCTATATATTTATTTCATTGAATTTGATTAATTTTAAATTTGTTTATCCATTTTATCCTTAAAACATTTAATTATTATTTTATAATATATTATATCACACAAACTAAATGCTGGAAAGGTCACTCATATGGTATGGAAGGAAGAATGCTGGATGTTTTTCCTTTGTTTTAGAATGAATTTGTGGATAATATAATAATCTCAATGTTTAATCAATTGACCAGTCAAGTATAATAAAGAACGTTTTTCAAAATAAATAAAACTTGATATTTCTCAACAAATAAACCTTTTATTTTGAGGAAAACAAAATAAAATCTTATTAATTACTATAATATAAGATAACATACCAACATAATTTTAACTAGTTAGAAGAGCAATGGATCCGATAGTGGGCCTACGAGTTTGGCATTAAGGCCGAAATGTACATCTTTGTTTCTGAGAGAGGCCCAAATATACGACAGCCACCCCACCGCCAGTTTTATAACCGGGCTTCCGGCCCGCTACAGTATTTAAGATAGCGATATTTGTTATTTGAATAATACAAACTAATTTAAAGTTCTAGGAAAATATATGCTTGAAAGTTGGATGTGGCGACACGAGCTACTCACCATTAAAATGATTATATCTATATACAACTTGAACTATTAATTGAATGATTGTGATTAGTTAGGTGTAGCATCATTAATTTATTTGGTTCGTGTAAAAATTTGACTCAAAATTAGCGGTCACGTCACGATTAGAAAATTGGAAATGTATCTCTATCTCAATTTATTGCATGAAGCATGCAATTATTTAAGATTATTGGTTTATAGTGTATAAATACAATATAATTAATTATATTTCCAAAACATAATTTGTGTGCTAGAAAATAAGTGAAGAAGTGATTCGATTTTCAAAAAAGAAAAAGAAAAATGTACATAATTGTATATACATAATACCCTTAAATTTTAAATTGAATTGAATCAATTTTATTTAAATTGATTTTATTACTAATTATATTATTTATTTACTAAATTACCCTTATGATATTTTCAAAGATATGATTGAAAAATTGGTTTGATAGGTCCTTAAAACAAAGCCACAAAATTGATTATGACATAAATATGTAGATATCCAATGAAAAATTTAATATTTTCCTAGATTTGCAGATATCTAATATGAAAAAATTAATTTTTTCTTAAATTATTACAAAAAGATAAATATGTAATATATTAATTTATTTTAAATTAATTAATATTTATAAACTAATTTAAATATAAAATATCTAAAAATATCTCATTATATATATATAACTACTCTTTCGAAAATATGAACTCAACCTTTTTAATCCACCACATTAATTATTGATACCTATGATCCGTTTGTAATTTCTAGAATTCTCTAAAACCTCAAATGCAAATTTGCAACCATCAAAAGTGACGTCAGCAAGCAGCCAATTATTTATGGATTTATTTGAATGGCTGGTGCGCATTTTCATCGCATCAATGTCTACATATCCTATTCACACTTGGCTACATAATTTACGTGTCCATTTTGGGTATTTTATGTTCCGTAACCTCTTTGCCTGATTTTAATATACAACCAGATAATCAGAAAATTAAAACTCTCCCTTAATTTTTATATACAATTAGGATTTTATAGAATTTTAATGAATTTTTTATAATGTTAATCAGATTAAAAATTATCTCCAACTTGTTTAAAATTATTTTTCTTAATTCATAGTTTCGAAATATTTGATTAATAATTTAAAGCCTGTTCTATTGTAATATTTTCTTTTTCTTTTTCTTTTTCTTTTTCTTTTTCTTTTTCTGAGGGAGCATGGCTGTTGTATTCAAATTCAATGATAGAACAAAATAAAAGGAGTCCCCCTCTAATCCTGGTTTGGTAAGAAGTGAACCAATTGGTCTGACGCTGCACAGTCATCTAATCTTAGGGCTCAGATGCGGACACATGTACAAATATGTTGACTTCCTCAGTTTTCCAATCACAGATCAGCCTCTTTTTTATACAGACATCTTAATGAACCTTCCCACATTTCTCACCTAAATCCCAAAACTGAACGAATAACTGTTCCGATTTCGTTTTTCCGCCGGAATATTCTTTAACATATCCTAATCGATAGTCGATCGCCAGTTTAATGGCAGACAAGTCATTCAAGTACGTGATCGTCGGTGGTGGAGTCGCTGCGGTGAGTATTTCTTTTTCGTAGATCACTTGATCAGCTCATTTTCGACGTAACTTTTGAACCTTTATTTTAGTTGATTGACATTATTCTCAACTTTTTCTCCGGAGATCCATTAGTTTCTGTGATGCTGAAATGAATTCATTGCTGATTTCCGATCTTCATCGGAGCATCTAATTTAAATGCTTCCTTCACTATTGCCGTTTTGCCAGCTCTATTAGTGTGTGTGAGTGATATTATACAAGTTAAAAGAGTTTACTAGATCTACTCTTAATTCACATCCCAAGGCTTCCCGTTTCTATGGGCATCTTTTGGATGTATATGAAGTCAAGGTCCACACTATGAAGTGGAAATTACGATCGAAAAAATAAAAATTGCCTGATTACACAAGCTTCACCCACATCCTCTTGGCGTATATCTATATGTTCTGAAACTACGTAGTGTCTAGTATGCGTAAAACCAAGGTGACTAAAAATTGCTGAAACTTGAGCTGACGTATTGTGTGTGAATATAAATTTGGCTGTGGTCGCAGGGATATGCTGCTCGAGAGTTTTCCAAGCAGGGAGTTAAACCCGGTGAACTGGCCATCATTTCCAAAGAGGCGGTATGCACCTAAATCTTTTGCCGGGAACAGCTGTTTTAGCTGTTAAACTTATCCTGACCAAGTTTCTATGGTTTCAACAATGAGATTTGCTGGTCATTTATCAGATTCTTAGTTGGGGGATGTACTCGATTAGCCTCATGGTCACTCTAAAGTCCTGCACTCTTCTAGTCTTGACAACTTAATTAGCTGTTCTAACCCCTCACTCAATATTTAGTGCTAGTCTTCTTCACACTGCTTCTATTTTTGGGATAATCTCTTTATCAGGAGCACTTAACTGAACTGTACCGTTTAGCCTATATGTATGGATGCTGCTTTAATTACAATCACATCAAGCTAAACTGATTGAGAACAGAAGTAACTGAAATACTCAATCCAATTTGCCCAGCATCTTTTCTTCTATTGTAGTATTTCTTTTCCTATGTATTATCTTCGAAATCAAATACAAAGAGATTATTGTTCTCCCCCACAATCAAGACAATATTTACCCCTTCAAGCATTCCTCACTTCTTGGACATTGATACATACATCTCTCTGGTGCTCATTTATTTGTTTGTATGGTCTTTTAGTACTTTTAGATAGGCATCTTGGCTAATATTTTTGAAATGCCTTTTCTTTCATCAATTTCAATGTTTTCTCGTTGTTGTATTTTATGCGTGCTGGAGTATCCTGGTATCATTGTATCAAATATTTATTTTGCTGTCTGTACGTCTGTGATGGTTCAGGTGGCTCCTTATGAACGCCCAGCACTTAGTAAGGCATATCTGTTCCCTGAGGGTGAGTTTTTTTTTTTTTTTTTTATCTTAACCTTTTAGTCACTATCGAATTATAACTGTATCACAGCAAAACCATACATGTGCATGTACGCAAGCAAATCAATAATCAGAGATTCCATGCCATTGTCATGTTTTAGAAGTGGATTTTAGTGATATATAGCTATTTTTGTCTATGTCAAATCTCAGGACAATAATCCATTCTTTTAGTATTGCCCTGCAAATTTCCTTATGGTACTACTATTGCATCTAAGATTGTCATATTTGTCTGAAAACAAGCTGATTTAATTGTGTGTTGTATAATCTCCAGGAACTGCCAGACTCCCAGGTTTCCACGTGTGTGTTGGAAGTGGAGGAGAGAGGCTCCTTCCCGAGTGGTACACCGAGAAAGGTAACATATTGTCTTCTCAATCATTTATCTTCCGAAGTAGCTGCAACAATGGGACACGTTCTGTAATTGCATTCATCAGTTAGAATTCTTCAGCATGTTATTATTAGCAGATCGTGAGAACCCTTACGTGCGTTTATGTCAATAATTTTCAGGGATATGTTTGATCCTCAATACAGAAATAGTCAAAGCAGATCTTGCTTCAAAGACACTTATCAGTGCAGCTGGTGAAACTTATAAATATCAGATATTGATTGTAGCAACTGGCTCTACTGTTAAGTACATCTTATGGGGCTTTTTTTAGAAATCATTTGATCCACTTCTCATTGCTGCCAGCAGTTCCTGATTGCGTGTATTACTTTTGCCAGGTTATTAGGTTGACGGACTTTGGCGTAGAAGGTGCTGATGCCAAAAACATCTTTTATTTGAGAGAAATTGATGATGCCGACAAACTTGTTGAAGCAATCAAAACAAAGAAAAATGGGAAAGCTCTGATTGTTGGCGGTGGATACATAGGTTTGGAGCTAAGTGCTGCTCTGAGGATGAATAACATTGATGTCTGCATGGTTTACCCTGAACCTTGGTGCAGTAAGTCAAATTTTATAAAGTTTCCATTTCGTATGATGTTTCATTGGTTAATTGATGCTTCATATTTTTAACATGCCCATGCACGGTCTATGACTCTCCTTAAACACATTATTTTCAGTGCCGAGGCTATTCACTGCTGGCATAGCTTCCTTCTATGAGAGCTACTATGCAAATAAGGGAATTAATATCATCAAGGGTACCGTAGCTGTTGGGTTTGGGAAGAATGAAAATGGAGAGGTGATTCCAGGTTTACAAAACTTCTATTGATTATTAATCTTTCAACATATGCCAGAAGTAACGTGGATATTATCCTGCTTACAGGTTGTAGATGTTAAACTCAAGGATGGTAGGGTTCTAGAAGCCGATATTGTTGTTGTTGGTGTAGGTGGAAGGCCCCTCACAACTCTAGTTAAGGGCCAGGTTGAAGAAGAGAAGGGAGGAATCAAGGTGTGTGACTAATTCGTCCTCTTTAAATTCCAACCCATTTTTCCTGTGGTGCTTGCATCAGTCACATGCTTACTGAGGGTGCTGTGCATGATTTTTGTTGAAACTATTTCCTCGCAAAATATTTGTCACATGAAGTTGGATAAATGATCATGATTATGATTGAGTTGTAAAATTTTCCTTAAGGAATTTATTTTCTTGAAGCTTCACTTTGGAATCACTAGTCTCTACTATCTTGTAGATTTTATGTCTTGAAGATTGGTATAGAGTTTTAATACTTGAAACTAAGTAAAATATATTCTAACAACACCAACCTTCATTTTTCCATTTCTAAATCATGAACTAACCTCTACGTTTAATTTGAGACTGTCAGAATTTTTGGGTATATATTTATCACAACTGAGCACTTAATATGGCCATTTGCTCGCAGACTGATGCTTTCTTCAAGACAAGCAGTCCTCACGTATATGCCGTGGGTGATGTTGCTACATTCCCCTTGAAATTATTCAATGAGCAAAGGAGAGTTGAGCATGTTGATCATGCACGCAAATCTGCTGAACAGGCTGTTAAGGTATCTGATGTTGTCCTGTCCTACTATATACAAGTTCTTTTGTTGGGATCATGAACTGAATTGAAGTTGTTATCTCCACCATGCGTTTTCGAATCTTCTCTCTCTCTCTCTCTCTCTCTCTCAAAATGAAGAATTCATCATCTGGGGTTATGTTGGGGGAGATTTTGCACCTCTGATTTGCTGTGAAGTTGAAGACTAATTGAGTCTTATCTTGCAGGCGATTTTCGCAAGTGAACAGGGCACGTCTATTGAGGAATATGACTACCTACCGTACTTCTACTCTCGTGCCTTCGACCTGTCATGGCAGTTCTACGGCGACAATGTAGGCGAGACCGTTCTATTTGGAGACAACAACCCAACATCGCCGACTCACAAATTTGGAACATATTGGATCAAAGATGGGAAAGTGGTTGGCGTGTTTCTGGAGAGTGGTACTCCCGAAGAGAACAAAGCCATTGCCAAACTCGCAAGGGTCCAGCCTCCAGTGGACAGTTTGGATCAACTAGCCTCAGAGGGTCTTGCCTTCGCAAGCAAAATTTGAACTCATTTTTCTTGATTTTATATAATAGTTGCGTGTTCCACGCCTGTGGATTATGTTTCTTGGTTGTGGTTGGTTTTACCGATTATACAATATATTTCTGGGAATGGTATGTCCAAAAATATGGTTTTTGTTTATGAATTTCGATTTTGTTGTTTGTTGTTTGTTGGCGTCATGAGTATGCCGAAAAAACTTTGGAATTCAAAATGGGTTTACACAGCCTTTACGTATGCAATGGACATGTACATGCTGGGAGGCATAGAGTTATTGCCTGTCGTTTCGCTAGAGATAAGGTGTTGGCAATTGTTGTGAATGAGTGCATATATATCTCGTGAAGTAAGATTATCGGCAGTTCGTCAATCGGTTTAGTTTCCGGTGAAGCAAGATTATTATCTCGATAAACTGGCCGTGATCAGTTTGAGAGCTTTGATTTTGGGACTTCTAGCATTAGCTTTTTCATGCTATTCGTGCATGCCAAATATATCTATTTATTTGGATAAATATGCTGCATTAGCAGAGTGCTGTGTCCACAAACTTGCTTTGAGTTTTTACTTAAATGTAACTTTTTTGATAGTAGACAAGTAAGTTTTTAAGAATCCTTTGCTGTCTTGGTTTCGTATAGTTTTCTGTTCCCTTTGTTAATTGTGTAATCAGGATATGGTTAAGTGAATATTTTGAGTTTGGTGATGATTCACAATCATATAAGAGGTATATGTTGTTGAAAAAGAGGGTGTCTGTGAACAAGGATTTTTTGGTCGTTACATCTGATTCAGCAAACATGTATCATGATTAACCCTCATACTTGTGGTTTGTTTCGCCTTTTTAAACAAATAATCCCTCTTCCATTCTCTCTCGTGCGTCTCAATCATGCATAAATAAGAAAATTGATTGTGGGCTGACATCTCTTTCTCTCATTCCATTCACAGTCATTTGTGATTAGATGGGACACGTACATACGTCAATGCAAATACGAGACGTGTACCCCCAGATTTCACAAGATTTAGCTTGTCCAGGTTAATTCGTAATATTATCTTAATCTTTTGAAGAATAGTTTTATTGGTAAAGTTGGGCATTTTATGCCACCTTTTGATTTATTATGTTTTCTAGATACAACTTATGTACAATGATGTAGATTGAATGACTCGAACTTTCAATCTAATAATTAGATAGGAAATACCTTACCATCTGAGTAACGTTTCGTCGTCTTCGTATATTAAGTTTTTTATGTTACGGGGAAAATACATTACAAAATTAATTTTCTTCAAGAGTAGCATCAATTTTTATTGTCATAGACTCATAGAGCAGTAAGTATATATTTTTAAAAATGAGTAGTGATATTTTTCTCACCAATAATAATAAAAAAGAATAGGTAATTATTGACGTTGTTTGTCAATTGTCTTTTGGCTTTCTCTTTCCTTAAACTATTCATGTATCATATAATACTTTTTACCTCATCCTTTCATCAAGAAACAACACCCATATCTTTATTCCTTAATTATCTCTTTCATTGGACTATTCATGAGTCTCATCTTTTAATTTTTTATCCATTTATTATTTCTTACATTTCTTATATATTATAATTAAATTAAATTAAATTTTTGATATAAATACAAATACAAATTTAATTAAAATAAAAAAATTACATAATTAAATATTCTAAAATTACATAATTAAAAACTAAAAATTACATAATTAAGATCCTGAGATTACATAATTAAAAAACTAAAAATTACGTAATTAAAATCATAATATTAAATAATTAAAAATACTAAAATTCTATGGTAGCATGCCAAAATCCTTTTGGAGATTGTTGGTCATTCTCCAATGCACCTCCGATTGTTAAGGCGTCATAGTACTCATGTCTTTGTTGTATGCTTTCATTAGTACGTTGTACATGATGCCTCCCTTCGCCTCCGCTTGTTGAGTAGTGGCAACTAGAGGTATGCTTCGTGCACTTGGACCCCAAATCTATGTCACCTGCATACTGTCGACGTTTTGAACCTTCTCCCAAGTGGCGACATACTTGAACGTCTTGTTCTTGTCGTTTTGGTAGACTTGCATGACGGATTTCAGAATATTCACCTCGCTTCCGCCGCTTGGCCATTATTTCTCAAAGTAATTGTAGATAATGCAAAACTTGGAGATTTCTGGGCTCACTCGGTCGAAATGAGACCGAAGCTTCTTGTAGGTGTGTGTCGAGGCGCCTTCCGGACGGCATGTGTTGTATGCATCATCAATTATCTCCCAAAAAGCCTTGGCTTTTTGGTTGTTTTTTAAGACCATATCTTCGTTTGTGTCGACATACACCTCGAAAATCTGGTTCGTTTTTTCGGCTATGGGAGATTTGTATGTCGTCCAATGCCTGGGTGGGGAGCTTGTGGGGTATTGCCCCTTGGGACGTCGACGTGGGGTGCGTCAACGACTGGTCGTAACCCGAAGTGTTTGTACCGTAGCCCTCACGAAAGAACCGATCTCGCCATTGGTTCCAGTAGTCGTCGCTGGACATGGTGGCTTTCGAAAATATAGTATTTATGTGAAGAAGAAGAAGAAGAAGAAGAAGAAGAAGAAGAAGAAGAAGAAGAAGTTGAGAGAGAAAGTGGATAGAATTATAGAAATGGTGTTAAAATGAAGTGGGGGAAATATATATTTATAGGGGGAATAAAAGGGATTGGGATGATTAATAAAAAAGAGATATATCCGTTTTGTAATGGTAGGGAAAAGAAAAAAGATTTTTTTTTTTTAAATATATTTAGATTTTTCGATTTTTAAATAAAATAAAATAAAAATGTGACACGTCAACACCCACTTGCATGCCCAGCGAGTGGGCACAACACGCCTTCTCATTGGCCGCGGGAGGAGGGTGTGTGGCGGCTTGTCTAGTGCCATTTCCCTCCGTTGCGAGCCGCTTGTCCCGTGGGTGCCCGTGCAACACATCATATACGCGTCCTATCCCGGAGTGATGGACCACACATACCGCGTTACTGATGCTCTTATCCCTACCTGTCACAGTGGATACCTAGCAATGCATTCTATTTCATGGACTAAGCAATTCTTAATTACACATGCTAAATGATCTTCCTACTGTAGTGGTTAATTACGATTAGAATTAAAATTAAGAAAGCCTAATTATATGTTAAGGCAAGTCGCTCTCTCTTTCTCACAAATCAATTATGATTTCGTTCAAAATCAATACTACGACCGTGATATATTCAAGCATAGTTTAGCTATAATCACTAACCATAATTAATCAAATTTGATTTGTTGATATATCTTTTGTACCCATAAGATCGGGGTATCAAAATGAAAAAAGTTAATTGCAAGGGATGATGTAATTCATGCTTGTCGTGGCATGAAAGGGTGCTGATTTGTCTTCTAAAGTTGTCACCTTTAATATTTGATATTAGTCTCTTCCACAATATATTTATTTGTAATACCTTTTTCAATAAAATAAGAATCGGAACAGAGAATTGACAGCCACCAAATGAAAAGATAGATATCCATTATCACCTTCAAACCCAAAAGGAAGATTTTAGAAATTAACAATTATTAATATCAATAACATAAAATATTAGGCAAAAACAAGAGCATATTATAACTACTTTTTTTTGGTTGCATATTGTAACTACTTATTCATCATTCTCTCCTACAAATAAGCAAAAGCTGACAGAATGAAACACCAAAGTTGAATAATTATTCTCATTTAATTTGTTTAAAAAAAGACTATAGTTGACCTATAAATATTTACGACAATATAATGTACGAAATTCTATAGTATCTGAATCTAGATCACATTGACGCTCTGAGTCAACAATGATCAGCAATTTATTTTGAACAGATCAATTCGTGAATTGATAGTGTCTTGATTTTGAAAAGCAGCAAAGTTAGTCATTAATTAATAAACAAATCAATCAATTAATTAATACAGTTGTACTTGTACCCATAACATAGACGACACAAAAATGTGTTGGAGAAAAAGGAAAAAGATAGAGCGGTTGGGAGAATAAATTAAGAATATAATTTCTTAGAAACTGTGGAATAATTACGCAGAAACTTGAAGGATGTATCTATGAATGATCCTATGTCAATATCGATAATATATAAATGTAATTGCAATAAATTAAAAAATATTTGTATTTGAGCATATAATTATGACATAAAGAATTTCAAGGGTTAAATACAAGAAGATGAGTGACCTACTTTACTTTACAAACCAATAATTCGTGTCATTTTTCAGATATATAAATATGACAATCAATTGTTCTTTTATCATTAAGAAGTCATATATATATTTATATGTGTACATTGGTCTTATTTCTGGAAAAGAATAATGAAACTAAATATTTATTTCGCAATAGTTAGCATAAGGAATAACCTGGTCAACGTAGATTTTCATCAAGTCAATTTGAAAGGAACAAAATTATTTAGTTTAAATTATTTATCTAAAAAATAGTAGTGCCGTGTTACATCTTGAGCATCGGTAGGGATAAGAGCATCGGTAATTACATAATTGGGTAGATTTGTTCCAACCATAATTACATAATCGCCATAATCTTTTTGTAATTTAGATTCTCTTCTTTGTTTGGATGAATGGATACTGGGAAATACGTATTTATTTTAATCAAATATAATTAGGAGTGATAAAACAAAAATATAGATCAAAAAAAATAAAAAAATAAAAATGAGCTGTTAAATTGTAAAAAGTCGTCGGACGAGGTAAAGTGTAACACAAGCTTTAGTTAATAATTAATACTTCAATAGCTCTTCGTCATTTAATATTGTATATCAGATTGAAATCTTTAATATGTAAATTGATGTTCCACTTAATATAATATATAAATTGATGTTCCACGTATCTTACGTTATATACAAACAAATCTAAACATATTTGTCTACATTTTTTAAAAAACATCACTACGAGTCTTCTCAACCACACATTTACATTAATATGTATATGACCAAATACAGTATTTGTTTATTTTTCTTAATATACATCTTCATATATATTTTAATATCTATACAATTATATATCACATACCAAATCTCAAAATGTACAAGACAATTCTCTCCAATGTTGTTGCAAAACACATGACAAATTGACTAATTTTTGCGTTTTTAAACAGTACAAACACATCTTCGTGTTTCTTATATTTACGATGCAAACCATTTTTCCAATTTATCGAATATTGCATTCATGTCTGAAGTCTATGGGTATTTGGAGTGCAGAAATCTAGTGAGGAAGAAGAACTCGTGGGGAAGAAGCCGCCATTTGATAAAATTTTAGGGTAAAATGAATTTTGTGTATATTTATTTAATGATCCGGCCTTAGTGAGTTTAATTAATTTTATTTATTGTTTAATTTAATACGCTTAATAAATTTGAGAGAATGGACTGAATTTATTGTTACATGTTAATTGAATTTATTTTATCGTCATTAACAAATTCACTTTGATTTTTTTAATTATTGATTTCTATAATGATATTCACAAAGTATTAAATAAATTGCATGATGCACTGCATTTTATGTAATAGTGGTATGTTTGACTATATTTTAAATTTAATTTTTAATGTTATTATGGTATGTTTAATGTATTTCAATTTTTCAAGTTGTGTAATTTTCTTTATTCAACAAGCTATATATTTAATATATAAATATATTAATAATCAAATCACATCATAATATTTAATTTTATATGAAATGAGATATTGTAAAGTGTTGTGAAATTAATATATAATTTAGATAATATATATACATATATATGATTGAATAAGAATAAAAAATAGATAAAGAGAAAATATTATTATTATTGAAAAAAATAGACTTAAATTTGATGTAAATAGTTGGAGATGGTCTAATATAACAATCTATTTTCTAAGATTATCCCTAATATTTGAAGTGAGGCGGAGATATTGACATTATAAAATTGTTGATCATTTGAAGTTTATTATTATTTTTTCTTTTAATTTCCAGACTTAACGTTAGCCACCAAAATAGAGGTCAATAAAATCGGAAAATGAAGCACGTGGTAGACCAATGAGTCCAAGAAACTTATTGGGTCTCCTAATTCCCTCCTAATCATAACTTAAAAGTTCTTTAACACTTATTTTTTAAATCAAATCAGATGTCCCAATCCTTATTGTTAACCAATCTTTTTAATCACTTGTAAATTTTCTATGAACTTCGTCAATCCTCATCTGCTTTCATCTTTTTGTTCATTTTTTAGGGTGAGCGATGCATAAAAGGTTATTGCAAATTAAATGATTAGTTGATCGCTGTTACAAACTCTACATAGCTACGCTACACGGATGAAAAATAGTTATATTCACTTTATAGTAAAAAAAAAATCTACTTTTTAGAGAAACACGAAAAAAAAGTGTGAATGAAAAAGAGTCATAAAAGAATTTTATATGTGCCAATAAAGCCTAGCTAAAGTGACAAGACTTAATCACCTAAAGACTCTTTCTCACTCTCCTTAGTGAGAAGTCTTGAGTTCAAATTCCGCCTGTTTGCAGTGTATTTTATCACCTTATAATAGTTAAAAATGTGTAATTGTCCCACCTGCGTGCAGAATTGTTTATTACGAACAGAAGTTCAATAAGTGGTGATGATATTTTAAATCCAATATTCATTCAGAATTTTACTTGTGTGAAATAATCCAGCAAATTTTATCCAAATCATTATATTACAAAGATAAAAGAAATTCAATTTTTTTTCGGACTTGAAATAAACAACAAATTCAATTTAGTTAGTGTAAAGTGTCTCTTAGATAAAGTAAAATGTCGATTCTCACCTATGTATTAATAGTTTAATAGTAATGGTCCCAAATTAATGTTATGATATCATGTCAAAGTCAAACTCCCATATGTAATAAGGCGTTGGATTTAAGTATTGTATGAGAAGCTGATCATTTTCTAATTTCTATATATAAATTTAGTGATTATAAACCTTGATCAATTAATACATAACAAGCAGAGTAAACACATCTTAATACATACATAATTAAGTTCAAATTATTTTTTACCACGAAGCTATATGGACGAATTACCCTTTTGTAATAAAGTTGGGAAAACACGTTTTAAGAAATCAACACGTGGTGATAAAACGCATTAATGGTTGGATGAATGAATTTCAACTGTGGATGGATAATATAGTTTTAATTCAATTATTTCCTAAATGAATGAATCCTAAACTAAGGGGCTAAATTGAGATATCATAAAATTTTCACGAGAGATTTTTAGTTTAATATAATACCTAATGGATATTATATATATCAAGTGTAATTCTGAAAAAAATAAAAAATTCAATGATTTCCCCTTTGTTTATTTCTTTATCTATTTGTGTTTTTCTTGTTTCATTTTCCAATACTTCCTCCACATTTAAACAAGGTTGAGTATTATAATAAGGAGTACAATTATGTGCAGTGTACTAATCTCAAAATTGATATACTATTTGTTTGTGATAAGCAATTTTATTTATTAGTGTCTCTAGCTCTTACATAAGTGGAAAACATCACTAACTCACGAGGATACAATTAGGTAGGATGTATTGACAATAAATTATATTGGAAATTATGCATTTTATTTTATTTTTGGAAAGTTTTTATAGATAATAAACAACAGTAGTCAATGAAACCTTACTTTAATTTCTACAAGTTTGTTCACCAAAATTATGTATGGCTTACGTTAAATAAACATGTAAACTTGTGTGCCAAATTATGTAATATAAAGACCATGGGAATCAAGATGGTACGCTGCAACTTCATCGACTATTCATTGTATAAATATATAAACCAATAATGTCGTGATCGTAAGTGATAAGGCCATAAATATAATTTGTTTTGTAATAGTTGACCGCTGGAGACTGGTCATTCGCTAATTATTTTTCTTGAAATTAATATATCTAATTTAATTACAATTAGAATTTTTTGTAAATCCTATAAGTGCCTGGTCAACAAATTTAAATATTTTTTTACAAATACGAGCAGAATCTTTCCCCTTTCCCATAATAATTCTCTAACCATAGTTGGTTTATATTTTAATGTTATATACAATATCACACGATTAACATTGAATAATTATATACATATAATTGACCAAGACTGTCATTATCTTCAATTTTCCACAACTTTAGCAGGCCATACTCTACTCAAACCTATAACATTCTGATAATTAATTACCCTTATGACCAGTCCACATTTCCACTTATTGGAATTTCGTCCAAAGTACAGTTTGCAAGTAATTAAGGTGTTATACGATTTAATTTGCCTAATATTATTTCATTTTGTTTTTTACTATCGATAATTTACAAGTTTAATTTACTTTAAAGAAATGCTATATATAACTCCAATGCATAAGGGCGTTTTTTACAGTGTGCAAAAAACGCGCACAACGTGTAACACACTGTTGCAGAAGCAGCAGAACATAGACGCACAATGTGTTACATAGCTGTGCATGTAAAGCTGTGGGTGTGCTGCATGCGCGCCACTCGCCGTCCTTGTCCAATTCATATGCGACGTGCTTCACACAGCCGTGCTACGCAATTGAGGGAGTTTCAGAGGATTTTTTTTCATATTTCTTAATATTATCTAATTATAATACCATTTACCTTATACACAAAATAAAGATAACAAACTATTGGATTACTTTTCATCAATTATAATTCTGATTTTTTTTTAAATTTTTATAAATTTATAAAAATCCAATCTTAGCAAAAAAGTAAAAATTGAAAAATATTTATTTTCTTCCCCATTTTCATAACTTTGAAATTCAAGTACTTCCATTTTAATTATGTAATTTTATTTCATTTCAATTATATAATTTTATTTTTATTTTAATTATATAATTTTGATGTAATTCATATTTTTCGATTATGCATAAGTTAATTTGATTAAAATATAAAATATATAAAATTACAAATTACATGAAATAAGAAAGATTTTTTTTTAAAAAAATGAGAAAAATTAACTTTAGCTGAAATCCATATTGTGTTTCATAGTGCGTGATTATTGGTGATGCCCTAATATATATTTGTTTTTCTTTTTCTATTTCGTATTTGGAGATGGGAGGATGAGATTTTCATGCTAGTCTTCTTTCAGTTTCAATTCTAACAGAGAGCTGTTGGTGATTTACTTAAGTACTCGCGCGTGTGGGGCGTAGCATAAGACAGGTGGGTCTGCTGGGAAAACTCAGTAATACATCGAAAAACCCTCCCCCCCCTTTTCTACTTGTGCTAAACTCAACTCCGGTCATTGAACACAATCTCATTCACTTTCTCTCTCTAAAATCCATCAGCTCTCTCTCTCGTCTTTTTAGCTCCTGATTCGAAATGGAGGTCGAAGCGCACGCGGTTTCCGTCTTCGATCTTAACCACGGCGGCAACTTTCCTGCTTATTCGTTTTCTGCCATTTCCGCATCCTCAGAGGAGTCTCTTCCCGACGTGGCCGATCAAATGTCCGTCAACGGTGGCGAACGGGAGGACTCTACCGAGTCGCCTAGTTCCGCCGCTGTTCCTACTAGATGTCCGTCGAATGCAGCTAAGAAAGTGCAGAAGGTTTATCGGAGCTATCGTACTCGGCGCATGTTAGCTGACTCCGCCGTGGTCGCGGAGGAATTGTGGTACTTTGATTTTATTTCAATTTGGTTAATTAACTTAATTTTCTCCACTCTATTAGGTGAAATCACTTACATGTTAAGCGTGTCGGCGTGCAGGATAACTTTTAATTAAAATGCATGATGTATTTTATTTCCCTGATCTCCGCTCATGCAGGATAACTTTTAATTGCAAATTTAATTTGTTTTTTTGTTTTTTACTTTCGCAACTTTTATTAGTTTATTTTATTTTATTTTCTCAGTTTCTTTTTAGAAGATATTGTGTCTCCTTTTTTACTTGTAAAATATTTTGATGCTTTTTTACTTTTTGGCGATAATTGAAGGTGGCAAGCACTAGATTTTGCCCGATTAAATCACAGCACAATATCGTTTTTCGACTTCTTGAAGCCAGAGACGGCTGCCTCACGTTGGAATCGTGCCCGGTGGAATGCTTCAAAGGTAGCACATTCATAAGATTATATATTAGATATGTTCAATTGTTTCTCTGCAATTTAATCTAATAATTGTTCGAGAAGCTGGAGAATTGAACAAAAAATAGTTAAAACAATGAAATTAGCAAGTTTGAGAATTGAAGGCAGATTGCGTGGTTATGATAATCTTACTAGAAAGATTATGCGGACAGGTGGGAAAGGGTCTATCCAAGGATGCCAAGGCTCAAAAGTTGGCTTTTCAACACTGGATTGAAGCTGTGAGAACTGCACCCCTTCTTTTTCTCTTTCATCTTTCACGTGCAACAATTATTTCACTAGATGCTTGATTATGGTTTACTGTGCAATTGTGATCCCCAATTTTTGTTTTGATTGTCCTAGATTGACCCGAGGCACCGTTATGGGCACAGCTTACATCTTTACTATGAGGAGTGGTGTAAAACCAATACTGGTCAACCCTTCTTCTACTGGTGAGATTTGATGCCTACGATTTTTAATCTTGTTTGTTTTTCCACACTGCTTTGCTCACACCAATACACGATTTTCTGAATTCTTGGTGCTTTATCCAAAGCAGTCAAACATGGTGGCTGTCTGGAATCACTCAGCTTGTGAAAATTATGGTCATGTTACTTTTTTTGTTAATAGAATGAGAAAATGAAAAGTTCATGACTAAAGTATTATATTCCAAATGTTTATAACTTTTTGCGAAAAAGTTGCGAATCATTTGAAAAAATAAAGAAATTAATAGATGAGTTGGGACATCTTTTTCTTGGCTATTTATGCGTGTCTTTGTTTGAAGGTTGCGTGTAATTATTAATCTCGTGAAGCACAAATATCTGGAGCAGATTACTTAGTTAGTTAGCGGTGAGTTCTAATGTGAAGTCAGAAACATATTATACTTTGGATAATTGATCGTACAGGTTGGATCTTGGAGATGGCAGAGACTTTGAGCCTAAGGAGTGTCCAAGATCAAAGCTTCGTAAACAATGTATCAAGTATCTTGGACCAGTATGTGATCAAATCTTTTAATTGATAGTACAAAACTTATTATGAAACAACAGAGGGAAGTATAAAGAAAGAAGTTAGAAGTACCTGAAGCCGAGCCTTGTAGCGCAGGCTTTTGACCCAAGTGGGGGCATTAATGTGATTGAACGTTGGGCCAAAAAAAAAGAAGTTAGAAGTACCTGATGTAGTTAATACGAATATTGGAAATCTTCATGAGGCATTTTTAATGCAGCTCTTAGTCAAAAGTTACTGATGCAATTCCCATGCTTTTTTTTTTCTTTTTTAAATTTTAATTTTATTTTATTTTATATAATGGTAGCATTTATCTCTTGAGCTGTTTAATCTGTGTTTGAATTGAATGTACTTTGTAACAAAGTATAATTAATTGTTTCCCATGTTTCTTTTTAACAGATAGAGAGGGAACAGTATGAATATGAGGTTGTTGATGGGAAATTTTTGCATAAATTGAGTGGCAAACCACTTGATACAAATCAAGGGTCAGCAGGATCAAAATGGATTTTTGTGATGAGTACCTTTAAACGACTCTATATTGGGGAGGTAAGCTCTAAAGGTGAAATAGAATCCATCACGATGTATCAGTTAGCAGTCTGTTTCTGATTTTACTCTACTTCAGAAAAGGAAAGGATTGTTCCACCATTCCAGCTTTCTTGCTGGAGGGGCTACTTTAGCTGCTGGAAGGCTCACAGCAGAAGATGGAGTGCTTAAGGTATTGTCTGCAGATAGCTTTTTCTTTAAAAAAAAGAAAAGAAAAAGAAAAAAGATAAACATGCCCGTTTCATAGTTAATGCAAGAGGCTATATAGCAATTTATATCATTACTTTGTGAGTTACTGAGGCTGGCGTAGAGTTGGGGCAAGAGTTATATCTTTTGCTTGAGGGAGGTGTATGACTAATCCTTTGTTATGTATGGTATTATGGGAGAAAGAAAAGAAGCCCCTACCAATTTGTTTGGTTCATGCTGAAAGTCAAAGGACCATTGCTAAGAGATGTTATCGTAAAGAAAGATAATCACCTTTAGGGAGCACGGCACTACAGTTCAACAATTTCACATAAAGGATTGACTAACTCCTCCCGTTCCTCTTCTCCCTGTCCATGTTACTCCTGAGAAAAAATACAATAGAAGTTGGAATCTCTTCAAAGTCTTCTCTCCTCGCACTGTGCTACTTGAATTACTTGTCATATATATGCAACAGCTTTTTGGTAGTGAATTAGTGACGGCATTCACAATGCTATAATTGTTTCCTTCTGAAATTCCATTAGCACAATTTTCCTATAGTTTTGACCTAATGCAGTCACCTTCATTTGTTTCAGGATATCTCAGCTTACAGTGGGCACTATAAGCCAACTGATGATATCCTTGACAGCTTTTTATCATATCTCAAGGAGAATGGGGTAAACCTGAATGAAGTTGAGGTACATCTTTCACAGCTTTGATCATAACACTTACTAATTAAATGGTCCCTGAGAGGCATGTCTTTCTGAGGGTAGTCTAGAATTTTTTCCCTTTATGCCATTTATGAGTTATTATCGGTGATTTTCTCTTTTCCAACAATTATAGCTTAATATTGTTATATTGCATTAGCCGGGAGATCATCGAATTGCTCTACATAACCTTCACTTGTTGGATGAAGTCAATAAATAGGCAAGGGATATTATAATGGGAATTTGCACAAGTCACTTGGAGATGGCTTGTCTCAAACGAGCCTGTATTTACTGAAATATTTAAATGTAAACGTAGACGTAAATGCAAAATATTATTCTGATGTACGATCTAGTTTAGATTCCTTGCATCAGCCAAAGCTTCTGAAAATTTTATCCTTTTATTCTGCATTCTGGTTTTTTGACATTTGACATAATTTTTGTTATGTATCAGATACAAAAGCCTACTGATGACTACGAGAGAACTGAAACTGGGCAGCCAGCTTCAGATGCAGTCAACTCTGAAGTTTCATCAATATCAGATTCCATTCCATCTGAAGTGGACGGTGATGTGCCTTCAGAAACAATCAAAGCTTCTAAGCCAGAAACTTACAAGAGGAGTCTCTCTGGTGGTCTTCAGAGTCCCAAAGCAGACGTGCCAACTACAGCCCTGCTTCAAAGAATCAACTCGAAGAAGTCTATAAAGTCATACCAGTTGGGGCATCAACTCCCTACGAGATGGTCCACGGGTGCTGGCCCAAGAATTGGATGCATTGCTGACTACCCCGTGGAGCTGAGGGTACAGGCGCTGGAACTCACTAACCTCTCTCCAAGATCGTCTCCGCCATCATGGACACCAAGAAGGACCGCCGCTGCTATTGTTTCGCCTTCTGCCAACCATTCCAATGTAAGTAGCGAAGAACTAGAAGCTTACTTGAAAATGTAATGACACTGCACACCTCTGTTAAGAATATGCCTTACTACTGTTTCAGAGTGTTGTGGCAAATAAAAGGCATTTTAGACAACTGTATGCGGTTCTTGATAGTTTGGATGAGTTTGGAATCCATCCATTTCAGATCAAAATCTTGAACAGACGTCCAATACCATCTTTCCTAGAACTTTGTTAGTTTATTTCTCAATTTATGCAGTTTTGCCCATTCAAATACGAACTCCCAATGTCTTTGCAGGTGCTGATATTGAAAGCTATTCAAGCAAAGCCCAATTTGGTTTCATCTCATTTTCCTAGGAAATGTGTAAACGCGCCATATTTTATCACTGAATTCTTGTGTAATGGTCCATCTCCTGGATATAGACTTAGTTCATTACGGTTAATTCTAATCTAATAACCTTAATTATTAAGTAACTCATCCATAAAATCTATGATACTAATAGGAAATTTACTCATACACTCTTGGTTACAATTGGATTTTGAATATTACATTCCACGACCGTACTCTTACCACCAAATCAACGAACAATTGATAGCAAAAAAAAAGAAGATGCCGACAACTCTTAATCAACAAATTGTGTAGTGAAATTCTAGTACTATGTAAAATTTAACTACTCAAATGATTTCGTAGATGTACTTAACTTTTGAGAAGTAATCTTAAGGAAATTTCTAATCTAATAAAATTCTAATTTGATTAGCCCGCATCCGATTAACCCGTAATTTGAGTAGAGCTGACCCAAAATCCGATGAGCTGACCCGGTTGACATCCCTAATTTTTAGTGGGTTGGTAGATCTAATTAGGATGTTAATTGGTTGGATTAATAAATAAATTAGGCTTAAGAAAAAATTAAGTGATGGAACTTAATGGTATAAATTGTAAATAGGTTGATTTATCAAGTTAATGTGTTGTGAGAAAGTTTTTAAAAATAGGAGACTAATTTTGGTGGACGTATTAAAATGGAAAACATAATTATCGATTACGGGGGTATGAATATATTTTTAATTATTAATAATGAATTTATTAAAATACTTTAAAAAATAATTAAAATTCTCAGTGGGGTCATTGACCCCGCTGCCACCCTTGTAGTCCCGTCTATGCTCATCCTACCTTTTATTTTTCACCATAGAATATGAGTAACAAAGTTAATGATAAAAGAGTCGTAGTCGGTTCTTTAAATTTTTATTCCCTCAAAATAATATGTTCCCACCGAATATATTGTGAGGTAAGTTTCGGAATGAAATCCACAACTTGCTTTGATTTTTGAATTTGTGTTGCGCCCGACATAGTTACTTGAGCAAGTGTGAGTGACTTATATAAAATGATTTTCGAATTTAAAAGTTGCTTTCATATTTGTGATCGATATCAATTTCATCACTAACAAATATTTGTTTACTTGTATGGCTTGCAACTAAAGTGACAAAATTTAGCTTTCTATTAAACTGATAAAAACCCAATTGGACCCCTAATATCTATAAATTTGTTTTACTATATGCTCAAATTATTAAATACTAAACCTATATCGAACCATTTCTTTCTTGAAACCCACAAAATTATATCGGCTAATTAAATAACTTCTGTACTTGAGAATCCAATGGCCCACTACATACCTCCATATGAATTGAATGTTGGGTTCTCAATATTTTGTACATGTCCTTCGGTTCTCCTTTTTATTGCTATTATTAGAAGCAATATTACTTAATCTATATATATAAGCAACTCATTTCTTGAAATCCCCCCCCCCCCCACTTCATCCCATATCATTATTAATGATAATTATCACAATTATTTCAATTATTAATTACATTAATGTATATATATATATATTGCTATATATATACATACCTCCATATGTATTGAATGTTTTATTTGTTTATGCATGTATAATTTGTATGTGCATGCATCTCATTTGGTTTGTGATGAAGAGATAAATGAAGACTGATCATGGGAAAAAATTGGAACGCCTCTAGAATACAGTGATGACACGAATCACAATTTGTAATAAAAAAAAAATTGGAAAAAAAGAACAACTTAGTGAATGAAATAGGAAAGAGAAATCCGATCCTATAAAATGGTTTTTCTGAGGTTAAAGGGCGAAATGTTCAATTTCACTAAAGAGTAGTGATGAATTTACATAATTATATATATATAATTGAGATAATTTTGTTATTTTCATAATATTCAAAATTTTAAGGAATTTACCCATTTTAACTTAATTTTTATTTTACCTAATCACTATCTACTTAATTAAGAAAGGGATAATGATTAATATTTCGTTAATATAAAAATACTTATTTTCATAAATTAAATTAAATAATTTTACATAATGGTTTGTTTTTGGAATTGGGGGAAACAATTCAATGGGAAAAAACGTTAAACAAAATAAAAAATTAAGTAGTTCTAGTTCTTAATCCCTAAGACTATATGAATTAATTTTATATCTCGTAAGTAATTAATTCAATTTTTAAAATAATAATATGTAAATTAAAATTTTAGTATAAATAATATATCATAATCTATATTTTTATTACATTATGGTATTACGAATAATATATCATAACTATATTTTTACTATATGGGGTTTAATGGATTGGGAAAAAATAAATTAATTTATTTTTAAAATTTTTTTAAACAGTTATAATAAGAAATTTATGAATATCTTCTTATTATTGTAAGAAATATAAAATATATATCACCAACAATTAGGCATGTTTATTGCTTCCAAAATTTTGATACAAATATGTTGATGAATAATTATAATGACATATTTTTAGGATCAAATCAATAATATGTTTCCTAAAATAATATTGATAGGATATGCAGCCCGGCCCACCAGAAGTTCAGCCAACAACGACAAGTTCGGCCCATCAGAAGTCCAGCCGTGCCCACAAGCCAACAGCTCGGCTATGGAGGAGCTCGGACTAGGGGTCAACAGCTCGTCTGTAAAGGCGGAGCTCGAACCAAAGACCAATAGCCAGCTCGGCATTAAGGGAGCTCGGATCAGAGACAAACAGAGCTCAGCTACAACCGCCCACTACTTCCACTACGCCATAACCACCAGCCACGATCCTGGAAACGTTAAACAAAATATAAATTCCTAGCCCACTAACAAACCCGAAAATCTCAGTTCGATCAAATATATAGAAGGTAGTAATTAGTCATAAAATAATATTAACTGATTTTTTTAAAAATAATCTTATTTAAAATTGAATGATATTTTATATATATATATATATATATATATATATATATATAATTTATGTAATTTTATCTTTCTTTACTGAAATAGCTGCGCTCCATTCACATGGTATATCTGATACTTATATCACTTTAGTATTTGTTGTGAAAAATTTGTGGGGAGAATGAATATAGGAATCTCATGTTTTTGTTTTTATTACTTATTTTATATAATCACTACACTCTTGTCCTTCCCACAAATAAATGTCACTCAAAATCTAACATAACAACTTATACCCAAAAAGGACAAACAAATACTGCTATTAATAAAATATCTGCGCAGGTTAAATTGAATGGTGAAAATAGAGAGGGCCCGCATCACGGGCCACCGGTGCCGATTTGGACCCTATCCATTTGATGGGCCCATATCCTTTTCTGTATCTGACCCTCTTTCTCTCTCTACCCCTTGTTTGCTTGGCCTTCGCTTTACCCCCTATTTTTTTATTATCATAATTCGAATAATCAATTTCTCTCTGTTTTAGAAACGGATTTAGCTCTATTGAATATTATATTTCGATATTTGAGCTAAATTTTAAATTTTAAATCTAATAATGTCATTTATTATCAATTTTAATTTACTAGACCGATAATGATAATAGCATATCTAATATATGCTAAAAGATATATACGATTCTATTATGATGCCATTTTCCATTGTCCAGAATTTCAATCGGTAATAGGGCGTCATTCCACCAATTTTATTACCAAAAAACCTTTTTATCTGATTGGTGTCAAGCGTACCTCAAAAATATCAATTTTAGAAAATATTCTATTCTACCGTCTACCACATACACTTGCGTGCCATTCTTACGGTGCGCGGGAGGTCAGGTCAGCTTGCATTAAATCCGTATCCGATCTGAATCCAACTTCAAACCAGATTTAAATTTGAGCCCATGATCCAACTCGAATAAGAATCTGAACCTAACTCATAATTAAACATATAATTTATTTTATAAAAATTGTGAATTAAAGTAACACTTATATTGAATAAAAATAATTATTGTGAAAGTTATTGTTGTTATAAATACAAATTAATATTGATTATGTTAAAAAATGTTTCTTCTCGATGTAAAAGTTATTATTTTAATGAATAAAAGTTAGTTTTTAATGAATAAAAATTATTGATAAAAAAATCGAAATAGGATCAAGATTGGTCCAATCTGACCGCGTGATTGTGCACGCCACACAATATTGATGTCTATCTATTAATAGTAAATGTATATTAGATGGGAAAATTTGACTTTATGGTTTTGTCATATTTTGTTATAATACATATACTTCTGCAATGATACACGACCAGATTAAATCACGACCATTTATTTTTAAATTCAAGAAATTATGTTTGGTCTTAGTTATGCACTAAGGGCGTTTGGTAGGATTGCTAGATTAAGATCAAGACTAAAACCATGATTAAATTAGTTCGGGCCCAATAGATAAAGATTCAGATAAATTTGTATTACATTTTATGTTGTTGTTTGATAGATGAGATTAAAAACAAGATAATTTTAATCAAGTATTTGGTAGACTAGATTATTTGATAGATTAATTTATAAAATTGGTGGATTTATTAATTTTAATTATTATTTGCCATTAAAATATTAATTAATTGGTGGATTAATTATTAATTAAGTTAAACAAATATTAATTAAAAAAAAAACAAGATGTCC
>JAYDZE010027983.1:0-27532 GCA_034509125.1 Monilaria moniliformis
CGATGAAACAATCATGAGAGCCAGGCCCCGTCCACAACCTATTTCTGATGTTATGTACAGAAATGGTCACTAGCTTATACATCTCTATATTGTATATCCTTTATTCACTCCAGCTCCCAAGAGATGATCCAGGGAAATACGTTGAATAAGTGCAGGTGAGTCCGTTAAATGCACTATTTCTTCCGTTTAGATAGATTGGGATCATGATATACCATACACTTATCACAAAGTACAGAATTGGGATATTAATCACACACACTTATATCTGAAGGTCTGTTATTCATTGCCTCTTTTATATCTAGAGACATAGGTATTCCTAAGTAATGAAAAGAAATGGCTAGCTTGGTACTCCACATAGTTAGTGCAACTTAAACACAGTATCATAAAAAGGATATCCTATTTCATTCGGTGTGTGCTTCTTCTTTTAGCTGATCAAGAGGGTGTTAAGGGTTTGCAGTGTATCTTTTTGGAAACAACGTGCTCAAGTAGTATAACCTAAACAAAAATTTCAAAGCTTAGAGCTGCAAATAAGCACCTACTCCATCTTTTATTTGCTTTTGTAAATTAAAAAAGTAGAATAGTCATCAAAGATTACATGTTCCTTGTCTTTTTGCTGTTCTTGACATTTTTGTAGACCCTTTTGCATGTGGGAACATTTCTTTTCCCTAATTTCTGACTTAGTTGTCCACTGCATAAACGCAGGTCAAGGTATAAGTGGCAGTTGGAGAAATTTGTCTGTAGTGTAGTGTATTGTAGAGATATATATGAAGTGGAATGGTTGTTTAGCAGTGGAGTTTTGTAGCTATGACTCTCATCAATCGCGTCTTGTGGATCGTTGACCTCTGTGATACTTGGAGGATGACCTCTGTGATACTTGGAGGAGACTGCGTTTTCATCGAGGATGGGTTTATTTTAGGTCTCTTGGTAGTCTTCAATTTTGTTGTATATACTTGTCCAAAGTTGATCATTTTGTGTAGGGGATTTTAGTGCTTGTGGTTTCTTCTTTTTTTTTTCCTTTTATCTGCAGGGGTTTGTTTCTGTTTTCACTTTTTTCTTTTTCGGCTAATTGGCCTCTTTTGTATATTGTGTATAAGCACAATATTAGTTTTGTTTAGAAAACAGCTAGTGATAGTCAAAGTTGTATATCTACTATTGATTTGTGCTTATATGTTGTGGATTTTTTTCATTAATCACCATTTTTTTTCTTTCTTTTAGCATTATGTGGAAGTAACGTCTCTTCACCATTCTCATGAGCTAAATATAATTTCTGATTCTGAGAGACTAAATATATTTTTTTTTCCAACATTAAATGAGCATCCTATTTAGAATCTCTAGAGAAAAATCTAAATGATAACATTATAATAAATGGATGGCCGAAAACTGGAAACACCAAATAGTTCTGCACTCTGTATTATTTTATCCAGTAAGTCAGTTTGATGATACAAAGTCAAAAGATACAAGGTATATTTCACATAAATGGTTTACCAGATTCACTGGTACCCTGATCCCGCACCCAAGGAAAGAAGAGAGGTGAGCCGTTTTCAGAAAATTGCCTATCAAGGCACTCCAATACTAGGGCATAACATACAACAAGAACGGCACGTGCATCTCCAGAGACGAACACAGCTAACCTTAACACTAAAAAGGTGCATGGCAGACTCCGGCTTTGTAACACCAGAACGCATAGTGCTCTTCTTTACGTTGGTTGCTAACAAGACCCCCACACTGCAAGCAGATGAAGCTGCTCCCATCAGAGAAGGCATCAAGCATGACCTGCTTCCTCCCTGTCTCAGCAAGGATCGACCTTTCTTGAGGATCAGGTTCGATTGGCTCCTCACTTATCTTTTGTTGGGATATTTCAGGCTGCAAAGGGATGGCCTCCACAATTGCACATTCAGCAAACAGTGAAGCCAACTCATCAGCAGCAGAACTAGCTTGAATTTTATTCCTGTATAGTTCTTGAGCACGACTCAGACCTTCAGATACAGCTACATCTCCACCTTGTATTTTCATAGCCATTATCACCTTCATAGAACGCAAGTTAGATCCAGGATAGCCATATTCTCCAAATGACAAATGTTATACGAAAATTTATGTTCTCCATATCACCTTATAAACATGGACCGTGAGCAAGAATGAAAATACAGGACAGAAAAAACAATAATTCAACATATTAATTACAAATTACCATATAAAAAATTGCAATAATGGAAATAACCTATAAGTTATCAGCCACCCTAGCCTCCTATTCAACTTATGTCAGTCAAAAGAGATGGAATAGTTTAATACGCTTAAGCTCTAAGGCTCGGAACTGGGATGATGGTGGAACTCACAAAGGTCATGCTAGTACCACTTAAACAGATCGTGGAATAAAGATAATGCCAATATTTTTGAAGTTATAATCATATTGCAGTATGAATGAGAAGAGTTCAATATGATGAAGGCTTTATCAAGATAATAGAAAGAAAAATATTGTTATCTACCAAAGAAGCCTACACAAAAATATTGAGATCAGAAGGCTCACAAATCATTTTTGACAGCTAAGCCTACACAAAATCAGGACATTAAAAAAAAAAAAAAAAAGTTGTTCATCTACCAAAGAAGCCTACACAAATCATTTGCGACAGCCTTTGTGGACGGCTTGCTGAATACATTAACTGGTTTCATGGATATATCTGGGAAACGCAATGGCATTAATGCTGGGAAGGTTAACAAAGTAAATAAAGAAACATAAATCAGTGCCTTATTATAATACAGGCAAACGCCAATCACGTAATGTTCACCCTCCCACAGGGTTTTCTATCCTGAAAATATGAAAAATAGTGGAAACATCATATTAAGAAGATTTTTTCGTAAATTAAAATCACTCGCAAGAAGATCTGCAATCAGTTTAATTTCCATCAGTTATCCATTCTTATCTTTCTTTTTAGGAATCTTGTTCGTAACAAATATATATTGCTTTAGTATATTTATTTCTGTAAAAAGTATATTCTTTGAGTCATAACATAACTTCCTCAGTTGGAAATACATGTGATTTTCATATACAATTCATTGTATATCTTAATCATCAGCATGCCATTGGCAATTAACTTGGTTATATGTATTTTTCCTTTGTAACCAACAGGGGTTGAGGACACTTATGAAATCATGTAACTGATTACTTCCCCATAACAATTTTTCTTCTTGTAATAACGAAGAGTTGGGGAGGTAGGAAGGCTCTGCATATCAGGTAAGACATCCAGGCACATAACTCTGATGAATGCTTTTTAAATATCAAGCCACTAATTTTGAATCAAAAAGATTAGAGAGATATGAAATTTACATAGCATGCGCATCCTAAAATTAACTCCAAACCAAGCCTAGAACTTATCAACAATAAACAATTATGATACTTTGAATCTAGAATAAGTTTAAATCTCAGAGTGAGTAGATGCATCATTCAGCTAACATACATGAGCATCCCTCATTTCGTCCCTATCTACATGTTTACATTGCTCATGCCAACCTCACCAACCGGCCATCACTCAAAGACACAGTTCAGCCAAGTGCATGGCAATATGAAGGATTGCTTGTTCTTCATGCAATCGGCAGTAGAACCTTTACCTTCAAGAGAAGACACGTGTCATGCATATAATTGCACGCACAATAAAACTTAAGGCTTCGCACACATGATTTAGCATGCAATACTTGCTGCCACAATCATGAAGATGCACCACATCTCTTAAAATCAAACTAAAACCAAGCAACGGTTTTCTTTAAATAGAAAGTCCGTCAATACAAAGATTCACAAATGCTAAAGTCGTAACTATATATGATTACAAGGCAATGCATTAAATTTTAACATCACAAAAAGAAACTCATTTTGACGGAGAAGTGAAGAAAGAGGGAAATGAAAAAGAAAACTTGGATCGAATTTTAGTGTAAGCATGTTAGCTAAATGATTCAGAAACAACGACCTACTGAATATCAAATGTCTCCAATCCATTTTCACCAACAATACTCTATTATACTTATCTTCAATAACCAAAAGCAATAACTTATTTTCACAAACGCAAACAAATAATGATGTATCTTATGTACGAGATCAGCTGCATCACTAGTTAGTCCAATAGATGCCATAAAGCATCCCCGAGTTCACAACCATTGAAAAACGTAAAAGTTACAGAGAAAAACAACAAATCATTGGACGAAAACGTAAGTGATTGAGAAATGAAATTCCAACAATTGAACTGATCACAACTGCAATCAAACATGCCAACGGTCGATAGCCACTTGCATTCAAAATTATAAAAAAAGCAGGAAATGAAAGCAGTAGAAGGGCGAAAAATTACCGCTTCGAGTGCCTGGGAAGGCTTGCCTTGATTAATGAGCTTGCGAGCCATCGCCAGCAAATTCCTGGTATCGTTAGGCTCAGAAGCGGGGCCGACCTCACGCGGAGGAGCCTCCGCCTCCGCCTCCACCTTTATCATGTCGGCATCGCCACCGCTCATGGCATTACAATTCAGTTTCTCGATTACTCCTTTAACCGTTTTGCAATGAAATTTTTTCTCTTTTGGGTAAGTATTTTTTCAATGACTTGAAACAGATGTTTCCAGCAAATTCTGCTTGGAATTCAGTTTGATTCTGTGATTTTAATACTTTTGGGAGGAATTTGGGCCTACTGGATACGTCTCGAAATTGGGCCGGCCCGCTTCTGGTGAATTAATTTGTTTTGGTCCAGTCTTGCGCTCGCCCTAATTCCGTTCCATGACTCGAACCTCCAATTTACAACTTACAAGTTAGCGGAGAAGTTTCATTAATAGAAACATGCTAAAATATTATATTTCTAGAAATTGCAATTTAAATCCCAATATTTTGTACATTATTGTATAATAGGTTCAGCTTTTAAAGCGTTTCAATATCGTCTCAATCTTTCGATTTGTAGTAAATTTGTCTTTTTCAATATTTTTTATGAGTTTGGAACTGAGATTTAGACATTTCTCTGATGTCGAAATTCAAAATTAATTGAGAACTTTTGAAACTTATTGTAGTCTTTGGATGTTATCAATTTTTGTTAGACGTCTGAAATTGATATTTTAGTCATCATAAACCTCTTACTTCGTCATGGTATCTCCTTGATTATATTATTCAATCGTCTAACGTTCGATGACGAAATTAACAACATCAGAGGACAATCCAAACAACTAACTTGGTGTATAATTCGTGTGATCTATTCGTTTTCCAATATTTAATCTTTCATATTCCTAATAGTACGTATGTGATCTTCTACAACTTATTCTTGGACAAAATGAGAATCCATAGCAATGTGTTGTATGAGTTGACACAAATACATGCAGCATTGACATTATTCTAATAGATGATGGAAGCTAGAGAAATAAGTTGTTGGAATTACCTTCATTACCATAGGGATTGTGTAGAATGAACCCTAAACAATAATAAACTTTTCATCTGTAGAAAAAAAAAATGATACAATTCTCACCATATCCCTCACTCGAATTCAATTAAAGCAAATATAGGAAAATTTTCCCACGCCAATACATAAATGTCCACATCGATGCATCGTGGCCACATACAAGTGTAGAACAAATCAATACCAACTAGGCAATTGAAAATTTCACACATATGATTATTAAAGGTCGGCTAAAATATTTGCGCATTAATTTAATCCACTGCCAGTGGCACTTCTCCATTTATGTATGCCTATTCGATGCTTATTTTATTTACTTTGGTAGCATTAATATTAGATATGATGAGCTAATGGCTAATTATAAGTTGGGAATGAAATGAACTTGCAGACACAATAATGATACGAAAGAAATGAAATTAATATAGAATTTTTGTAGTTGGTATCTACTACGAATACATTACGTGCAAAGAATTACTCCCTCTGTCCCATAATTAGTGACTTATTTAATTTCGACACGTAGATTAAAGAAATTGTGTTTTGCGTGTATAATGGTAGTGTCCACTAAAATTGACTAACTTTTTTATGTAAAAATTTTCATTCTTTGGACTAGGCCACTTATAATAAAACAGAAAATATTAATGCTAGCCGGAGTGCATAGACGATAAGCATTTACACATTTTACTTTCATCAATATACATTTATTTTGATAAAGTAACATTTTTTAAATACTAGAAATTCAAGAATAGGTACACATAATAAAAAGTAAGATGATAGGATCATCGAAAATTAAACTAAGGCTGCGGAGAACTAGCCATTTAGACTATTTAAAATTTACTTTTACTCTAATACTTAAAACTATAGCACATTATCAAGGTTATTTGCACCCTCATATATAATTCCCTTTTTTATTCTGATCAATAGGTTGCATATACTATTATTTTAATAATATTGCCTCATGATTCATGTGAAAATTGCTAATTTGTGAAGAGTTGTAGCTCTACTTTTAAAGTGCTTTGTCATGATGATCTTTGGCAACAAAATTCATATTTTGATTTGATTACTTCCAACTCCATTGAATCCACACAGTTCACTTTGCTCATAAAATGGCTCCATTAGCAAAAAATCAATGACATATATACATTATCAACAGAAATTACACTTTAATTTAAAATGTGTCTAATCTGCATCAACCATTCCTTGCCACCAACCAAGCCACTGCAAAATTGCAACAAAACAAAGAGAACCTAACACACACACACTGCACCACTCTCAACTCCAAGACTATAAAAAAGTAATTGATGCATATACATCATATCCACATTGCTGATTAAGTCAAAATGCACAACACAAAAACTGCCATCGAAGTTCAAATTCTCATCGCCGCAATCCTACTAGGTCTAGGCCACCGCGGTGGAGCGTCTGCTCTGCCGCTGGGCCCCATCCCGTCACAGACGGACCTAATCTTCGCCGACCAGAGGGTAGCCGCCGTATTCCCAATCATCCAGAATTTCAAGAGCATCATAACCTCAGACCCCTTCAACGTCACCGCCACGTGGACCGGCGGCGATGTATGCGCCTACAAAGGTTTCTACTGTGAGAGCCCGCCCGATAACAAGTCTGCCACAGCACTCGCTTCAATCGACTTCAACGGCTTCCGCCTCACCGCCCCGACACTTGACGGCTTCCTTGACCGGCTCCCGGACCTCGCCCTCTTCCACGCCAACTCCAATGACTTCGGCGGCACGATCCCCCTAGGGACTACGTCGCTCCCGTACCTCTACGAGCTCGACGTCAGCAACAACCGCCTCTTGGGCCCGTTCCCCGCGGCCGTCCTCGGCATGTCAGGCCTCGCCTTCCTTGACCTCCGCTTCAACGCTCTTTCCGGCACCGTCCCGCCTCAGCTCTTCAGCCGTGGCGGCCTCGACGCCCTCTTCATCAACAACAACCTCCTCACCACGCGGCTCCCCGACAACCTCGGCACCACGCGCATTGTCTACCTCACACTTGCCAACAACCGTATCTTCGGCCCGATCCCGCGCAGCATTTCTAGGACCTTCTCGAACGTCTCCGAGATTCTTCTTCTCAACAACCTCTTGAGCGGCTGCCTGCCCTATGAGCTGGGGTTTCTGACGGAGGCCGCCGTCATTGATGTCGGCGGGAACCGCCTCACAGGGCCGCTGCCGTGGTCGCTGGGGTGCCTGCAGAGCCTCGAGGTGCTCAACGTCGCCGGAAACCTGCTCTACGGGCAGGTGCCGGAGGAGCTGTGTTGGCTGGGGAAGGTGGCGAACCTGTCGCTGTCGGACAACTATTTCACGCGCGTGGGGCCCGTGTGCTGGCGGCTGATAAATAACGGCGTTTTGGACGTGAGGAGGAATTGCATTCCGGGATTCCCGGCGCAGCGCTCCGTCGCGGAGTGCGCGGCGTTTTTCGCGGGGACGAGGTATTGCCCGTACATGGGTATGTACGGACATATCCCCTGCCGCCTGCCGTCGCACTACGTGGCCTCCGCCTCTGATCAGCCTCAGCTTGCTCCGTCGCCGTCGTGATCTTCATCTGTCGTTTGTAATAGTTTGCTGTTGGATTCACGTAAAAATGTGTATATTTATCATGTACTTAATTTAATCAATGTCAGCTTTCTTTCATTGGTAAAATTCTAGCTATTTTTTGTATATTTTTAGGAGTTTTGGAGCCAACTATATATATTACTTGATTAAACTTATTTAAGAGTTTACAAACATCAACAACATGTAAGACATAATGTGTCAATAGTTTTTAAGTTGTCACAATGGAAAATTGGAAGATGGATGAAATTGAAGGAATATATATTGAGAATAACAAACTATATATACATTAAGATTATTTTTATAATTGATTGTTCCTTACAAAATTATGAAAAATAAATTAGAGTTGGAATTTATTTTTTGGAAGCTTATAAGTTATTAAAGCTTATTTTAACTAACAGCTTATAAAATGTCTATATATAAGTTGATTTATCAAACATTTCTCGAAAGACTTAAAAGGTGTTCTAAGAAACTTGTAAAAAAATACGACATTTATTAAATATGATATGATAGGTATATAAAATATAAATATTTGCAAGGTTGGATTATCTAACAAAGTTTAACTAGTCAATTAATATATACTTAATCATACTTAGTAAACGCGCTCTAAATCCCTAAATGAAGACGGAAATGTATGTGCTAATTTAGTCCCGTCAAATTTTCAGTGGTTAACTGACGCAAATTTCCATTGAAACTAATGGGACGAAAAGTCTGGAAAGTTGATGAATTCGTTCCAGGAGGCACTGTGCTTAGTTAATGAAAATTTAAAATTAATGGATAGTAGTTGAGTTGGCAGGGATTAAGATTGCGTTATATATTGAAGAATATGGAACTTTTTCAATGGTAGTGGAAGCCCTTTTTGCCTTTAGATTGAGGCAAAGGCTGATTTTCTTTGGCATATTCTGTCTGAATTGTTTAATTGTACAGCTACTTTTATTGGATTTGCCCTATTGACTGTTAGATTTGTGGTTTTAGAATATGGAGTGGAAATTAGACGTTATTATTGGTCGATTCAGAAAAAGGTTTTGACAATTGATAGGTTGATCGATCGGTGAAACCCCTTAATTAAGTGCGAGTTGATGTAAGTAATTGCTTTTTCAATAAAATTGAATAAATCTGAAGACGACATGACAAAGCTAAGAGTGTGTGTGGCTTTTTCTTCGTGAGTGTATGAAGTATATATAAATTAAAGAACTACATCATATGTAGGTGGCTATGGACCATTACATTATCATATTGTGAGAAATAAACAATGCATGAAGACGAGATTGAACTCAGGACCTTTTTCTATTTAAGGAGAGCCTTATGATGCCTCAACTTTACCACTTGATTTAGATTTCATTGGCGTGACTATTTTCGTATTAAACTTGAACAAGTCATGATGTTTTTGTTGAATATTAACTTTATTTTATTCAAAACTAATTAAATGGTGATTAATTTATCATATTATTATCTAAATATGTTAAAATAGCTTCATATTACAAAAATAATAAATGTTTTTTTTTCAAAAAATAGTCAGTTTTTGGCTTTAAGTATTGTTTTTCCATTAGTTAGCAAATTCGATACTAAAATTTACGAGCAAACTTATTCTTGATCGTAAATTGCCACTTAAATAAAGCAATTCACAACCAAGAATAAGTTTGATTGAAAATTGTCCTGCTTAAAAAAGCAATATAATTCACGACTAAACCTATTTTTTATCGTGAATTGAAGGGTAAAATAGTAAGAATGAATGTTCTTTTTTTTCTTTTCTTTTTTATTGACTAGTTTTTATCTTTACTATATTAAAATAATTATTTTATAAGCCCATTCTCGTATAATTATTTCGCATAATATATTATAGAATACTGCTACTTAAATTTAATAGACAGCATCACTGATTCCTTTACCATTCTAATAATAATCAATCTATTTATAGTATGAATGTGCGGATGATCGATGATTGTCAATGCCTAATGGGTTGGGTCTGCCAAGGCCCAAGACAAAGACTTGCGGGAATTTAAAAAATTTATAATTATTTTCCAAAGTTGCAAGGCCTAATAAAAAAACAGAAGGCTACAATTATACAAGGCCTTCAATTTCCAATAAATTAGTCCATTATAATTGTTCTAAATTATTTAGGTAAGATCTATTACAAAAAATTGTGGTCATTATTTATAATTGAATCAAACGTATTTTTGAAGGAAAAAAAATAAAAAACGAATTCTCCATAAATAAGTTTATTCTTTTTCTGGAGGAGAGTGGGTAAGAGCAATGCAATTGAACCCGAATCTTTTTTTCTTTTTACAGATAAGTTATTCTAAATTAAAATTAACAGTAACCTACATGTCATCAGAATGACAGCACGGATCAGCTATTTTACTGATTATTGAAAAGATTGTTGCAAAAATAAATATGAAAAAACTAATCAAAGTTGCATGATATGAGCCTACGTGAGGGAAATGAAAATACAATTTACATTATACATGCATAAACAAGAAAAAATGGGGCCAAAGTATTGAATGTTCATATATCAATAGTTTTAGCTATTTGAAGTATTATAGAAAATACCATGTCACTGTCCACTAAAAATTAATTGTCTCTGTAAAATGAGGTCAACAGCGGTGGAACTCATGCCTTTAATAAAATTATTTTTTTAGGGAAATAAATAAAAAAATTCAACAAAGTATAAAAGCAAAAATATTTTATATATCAATATTTAAAAAAAACATATGTGAAATTAGAAATTAATACTTATATTATCATTGTTGTTTACAATCTAATCATCGGTCGTGGGAATTGAGACCATGATGGGCATCCCCTTGACTTTAGAAAATCCCAGAACCTAATTTCTAATCCCACATCTACTTGACTCTCTATAATTTGGATTTTGTGGAGTTTCAACGTCAAATCGATATCGGATTGAGAAATTTTAGCTCAAGGTAGGAGAATTTTGGTTGTGGTCTCAATTGAAAAAATAAAGTAAATATTAAAATATTAAAATATAAAATAATATTTTTCCTATCATATAATGTATAAAAATTTATACATAAGGCCCGTTTTGGAGGGTGAGGTGGGGGAAGGGGGTTCCTGCCTTGGGCGTGATTCGTGAGGTAAGTATTTAGATACAGTACAACAGCAACATCTAAATAGAATGTTACTATAATAAGGTCAAGGCTCCGGCTGCAATATAAATTAGTAATGTATAATAAATGAGTAAATTGATTAAATAAAAAGGTCCAATTTTTAAAATATTACAAGCTGCAGAATATAATAGAGAAGTGCTTAGTCATATTGCATTGTGATGCAAAATAAAAAACAATTCCTTGTGATTTCTGACTTGAGTTGCCATCACACCTGCGCCATTTGTGCTTACCAATGGTCAACATTAGATCTTTAAAAAGTCCTTAAATCCGACACCCTTTGATTTTATTCTCACCCAAAATCTTTTTTTAACAACCTCTAATCTTAAATCAATTTGAATGTGTATCGAAGATTGATACGGTTCAATATTTTTATAGGGTGAAATAATTACTTTAAAAATCATAAGTTTAGGTGAATATGTGAATTTATAATTACAATACGCCTCTTTAGTTATAGTAAAAATTCATATTAAATATTTTAACAATTATAATACTAGTTTATTACCATAACTTGATAGGATTTAGTAACAAAAGATAACACTAGTTTATTATCATAACATGATAGGATTTAGCAACACTTTTGTCCTGAGATAGAATAATAAACGAGGCGTATTCAGTAATGAGTAATAACATGTTCGAGCTCAGCTCGTTAAGATATTTGTGGGCTCAAGTTGGACAGAAGCTCGATTTGGACCTTTAAACGGGCTCAAGTTCGTCTTGACAAATAACCATCGAGCTCACACTCGGCTCGTTAGTTACTCGTCAGCTAGTTTATTACCATAACTTGATATAATTCACACACACCCATATATTTACACACAATGAATAACTCGAATCCCCAACTTATTAGTTGGAGTGAAAGCATCTTACCAAATACAACTCTGGTCGATGCTTTTATATATAGTGATGGATTTAACGTAAATTTAAACGCCGCTGGAAGACCGGTACCTAATTCCTGACTTTGAACGTGTAAAGAAAATTTATACTTATTATAATATATGTAATGTATATTACTATGAATTAAATTTTTATTACATGAATAAGTATAGCATTTATCGTCTAAAAAAATGGATAGCACTTATTGGTTTTATATTATGGCCCGCAATTGATCGTTTGATTAAGTCAACTTCACATTTATTGCCATTGAAGATGTTAATTTATCGATCAACCCCTAAAAGCAGGTTTGTAATGTATTGATGATTGAATATACCTTTGCTAATTTAACAAATTGTTTTAATATTTTTATATATTACAATTGGCTTAGTATCATAGATATATTCAATTATCAATACATTACAATGGTCAATTTTTATTTTTTTAATCTTATTGCTACTAAGCCTTATAAACAACATTATTGAGTGATTAAATTAATAATACACGCATAAAATCAATGAAAAAGGGAGTGCTAAGCGATCTAACATTAATTAAATAAAATTATTATGTGCCGGGTTGTATATATTTCATTTAAAAGTCAACCTCACACATGCACGTCATTTCATATTTAAAATTATTTAAATATTTCCAAAATATGTCGTATTGCGGAGTTACGTGAATTTGTAGCATGTTCATGATATTAGGTTGTAGATTTTGAAATAAGGAATGTTATTTTCATATATATGCTGTATATTTTAATAATCCTTTTGAGACATTTAATTCCCCAAAAAGTCCAAGTTAGATAGGCTTGCAAGGCTCCACCCACCATCAATTATCTCATCCAATAATGGTCAATAATGTCAACTGCAAAATATTATTCAACACTCCTTTTTTCTTGTACCACACATTATTTACTCGTTATATCCATTTTTAAATCAATAACTCTCTGGCCCATGGAAAAAGAATAAGTGGCCAACTCCAAGACATATACATGGCGTGGGCATGTGGGAGACCTCGCCTTAGCAAATTTGCACTATTATTACGTGGGTATTATGGATAAATATTATCCTCTACTACAGAGTATATATTCTTTTTTGTTCGAAAATATCACATATTTTTGGCACCAACATATTAATATTCTATAAATTACTATTATTTTTTAAAATATAGGACAGATATAGGAGAACAATTTCCATCCAAATCTTCAACTACGAACATAATTTTTAGAAACCAAAAAGTTCCGTCCTAGATTTGAAAACAAAATTAATTTATAGTGTACTAATTTGCCATTATAAACCGTATGAGACACAATTAATTTGAACTAGAAAATAATAAATTAATTATGAAATATATTCTAATCTTTAGCAATTTTTATTAAATCTATCTCTTTTTTTTTAAGTTATCATATCATCGCAACCTTTTTAACTCGTAACAAAATAATATTTACCTTTTGTTTAAATATAATTTACTTGAAAATTGATAGTTTTCTACACACCTACACGACTATTGAGTGAGTAATGGTAGGTCGATGAGTATTCTATCAACACCACACCCATCACCAAACGAAACTAATTAATAGAAAAAAGAAAAAAGAAAAAAGAAAAAAAGACAATCGTCATAAACAACGTGTATTTTGACCAAAATATCCATCCATGATTAAATTCAATCACCCACCAAAATCCACAATTTCCTCTCCTCACTATTTCCACACAATCAAAAAGAAGATATTCAAAGGGTGAATCAAGCGGAGAGAGAGTGGCAGTAATAAATAAAACCAAAATGGGGCCCAATTCTGTCTTTTCCCCTCCATCGTTGACCGAGCGTTTCTCTCTCCCCTTTTTCTCCACGCTTTTTTCGACGGCAGCGATCGCATCTTGCGCGTCCGGCGAAATCTGGACCGTCGATCAAGAGGATTCGAGAACGGGCGCCTCCGCATTGGAATGAGCGTGATTGTGATCTCCTTCATATGTTACTATTAGCATTGTCGGGTCATCCAAGGCCCGCTCCACGTGCTTTCGGGCCGGGCACCCTCTTAAACTACTACATTTGTAATATCCCCTGTATTTCACATATCAAATTTTAGATCTATAATTTATTAGAAACTTTTTAATCATTTAAAATTTATCTAGTGTTACAAAAGTGTGTATTTTATCTTCAATTTTTGTTTTGAGTATGCATATCGCGATAGCAAAATTAGTAAATAAATACAAATGAAAGAAAATGATTTTTTTCTCATTTAAAATCTATTTATAACGAAAGTAAAACTAGTAAAGTAAATAGAAATGAAAGAAAAATACCTAGGATGAGGAGAGCCCTTGATGGGCTTTTGACCGTATTTTCTCCAAGAGTAATCATCAGGTGGAATATCGGCCATCTTCATGCTTATAGCTGGCACTCTCACTACCTTCTTCAATCTTGATTTTCTGTCACAGATCACACAATCAGAAGAATCATCAGTTATCAAATCTAATGCTAATTAACTTAGATTATTTTCTTTTTTCCATTTTTTGGGGAGTTGACTTGTAATTTTGATTAAATTTATTTAGCTGTTACCTTTTCTTGGGGCAGTGGCAGCGGCTGCCCGACGACGCGCCGCCGCATTTGGCGCTGGAGTCGTCCATGGAGCTGCACTTCCGCTTGAACGACGACGTCGAGGCCGGCCGGCCGGCGGAGGAGACCTGGGAGAGGTTCGTGATCTGGAACCCCGACGACATCGACGGCTGCAGGCTGTCGGTGTCGCCTGTCACCGAAGACAGGAAGGAGTTCGCCGGCGACGAGAAATTGATCGTCGTCGACGACTCCTTTCGCTCGAGGGATCCGTTCCGGATCAGCTGGTGGTGGTGGTGGTGGTGGTGCGGCAGCGGCGGCAGCCGCTGAATCGGCGTGGGGTGGTAAATCTTCGAACCCAGTTCTTTCTCTTCGGATTTCGGCGGTTGAGGTGTCGGGCCGGCCGGCTCGAACATCGGTTCGATCTTCGGTTGTTGTTGCGGTTGCGGTTGCGGTTGCGGTTGCGGTTGAGGGGGGTTCGGAATCGGGCCGCGGCGGAAGCGGGCGTGGCCGGTCCGGCTCCGGTCGAGGAGAGAAATGAATTTCTTGAATTTGTCGACGGCGACATCGGCGACAGCCAGGTAGTCGGCCGCGGCGGCGGAGGGCTCTGGTAGGTTTTGTTGGTGAGAGTGGGAGAGTAGTCTGATTAGCTTCTCGACGCTCTGGAGGCCGGCGGCGGCGGCTTCTTGGGCGGCATTGGCTTCCATCTTGGCCGTGAAGTTGTAGCCCGGCATCAATTCTACTGCCATCTTTCTAGAGAGAGAAAAACCACTCAAGAAGAAAAACAAGCAGAGTATAGTTGACGGATTCTCAGAGAGGAGAGAGAAGAGAAGTAAATAGGTTGAAATGAGGGGCACTGGTTATGAGATGAATAGAGAGAGAGAGTCAAACATATGATGCTTTTTCTATCTCTTCATTTTCATTTTTTTAAGTGTTTTTTCAAGTATGTTTTTTCACTGTGGTGTCGATTCTGACCTGTTTGCAGTCAAACAGAGGAACCATTGAGATTTCTCCACGTCATCATCGATTTGGAGAGATAAAGTGAGGGGCATTGACTAATATTTTTATTGTGTGTGGGGCCCATTAATTGGGGTGTGGTGGGGTGATGATTTATAGGGATACAGAAAGTCAAAAGGATAGTAATGAGCCATTGGATCGGACAAAGGGTAAAAATTAGATCGTTGTTCACTCTTTTTTAAAGCTATTAAATAGTCTTAATCAATGAGCCCAAATAGTTTAATCTTCTGTTATACATACACTATCAATTAATTTCATATATATGTTCATAATATACATACTACTATTGAAAAAGATAAAAGAAAATTAATAAAAGTATATAATGGAAGACCTAGTGATTTTGTATAGACTAGGGGAGGGTAGGACCAAGGACCCACAATGATTATCTTTATCAGTAAATCATTTATTTTTGTTTTAGTTTTTTTTTTTTTTCAAAGTTTGAATGCGAAATATCAAAGTTACGTGAAGTGTTATCACATGGGATTCCTCTTATGGTTTGGACCTTTTTGGTATGATAGACAGTACATAAGTAGTTTCTCATTATTTTATGCCTTTTAATTTCTTCCTCAATTTGGGAGTTCTTTTGACTTATATCTCAACCACAAGGATGACTTGGCTCTAATTTGGGTACTTATAATACTTATGTCACAATTGATGTTTGGTTCTAAGATGTTAGTAGTGTTTATAATTTTAGGAGTATTGTCTGTCTCGCATAAATTTTTGTTTTATAACTTTTCTATTGTCCATTGGTACTTCAATATTTTATGTGGACGTACTGTTTATATATTGTGGGTATATTCTACTCATATTATATCATTTTGTGTAATTATTATATCATTTTTATGTAATTGAATACTGAATATTATATCGTGTTGGGTCGCCAACATCTAAGAGCATCCGCAACGCATGTTCTGTAGCTCGTCCTTTCGGGAAGAGCTAGACGCGAGACGCGTTGCAGGGGCTGGCGGACGAGCGCCTCGCGGCGAAGTGAAAGAGGGCAAGCTGACTCATCACTCGCCTTCGCCTTCTTGGCCAATCACGTTCATGCGTAATGCTCACTCGTTGGGTGTGTGAATGGGCATCATTTATGAAGTTTTTTATTTTTGTTATTTTTTATAAATTCGATAATTTTGATTTTGTAATTAATTTTTCTTTTTCTTTTTTTGAATTGTGTCATTGGGCAATTATCTTTGGCGACTTTTTTGCTTTTTTATTTGATTATCTCATCCCCTTATAAATGCCCCAATTTTTTCCACTTCATTTTCACACCATTCATCTTTTCCTTCTTTATTTTCTCTCAATTTTCTCTCATTCTTCCATATTTATCTCCAACCTTCTTGCAAATTATGAATCCATTGTACGACGCAGACGATAGCAGTTTGGACGACGAGAGTGTGAAAAATCTTATTTTGATGATTCAATCGGCTACTGCGATATGCAGCATTCCTCGAATCCTGAAGTTCCAAGAACAAGAAATTTCTGTCGCCCGGCTCGTGGAGGATTATTTATCTGACGAACTGCAATGGGGGAAGATGTATTTCTTCATCGGTTCTGTATGCGCATGGATTTATTCTTGCGCATAGAAAATACTTTGGCGGCGCGTGAAGAATACTTCTTGGAAAGGCCGGACGGGCTCAGGCGGCAAGATCTTTCAAGCTACAACAGTGTACATCAGCAATCCGATAGCTCGCGACCAGCGGAAGTTCTGATATGTTCAAGGAGTACTTGCACGTCGCTGAGAGCACAGGGCGACAATGCTTGAAACGATTCTGCGAGGGCATTCGCAACGCATTCGAAGTAGAATATCTGAGGGCACCCACAATCTAAGACTGCCAGCAATTTTTCTGTATGAATGAGGAACGCCACGACGCATGCTTGACAACATCAATTGCATGCACTTACAGTGGAAAAATTACTCAATGGCATGGATGGGTGAATATACTAGCGGTCACAAAGGCTCTCATCACACAATTGTGCTAGAAACAGTCACCGAGCACCGACTCTGGATTTGGCATGCATTTTTTGGTGTTCCCGGATCCAAAGTGACATAAACGTCCTTGACCACTCGGACGTCTTCAACGACATCTTGCACGGTAGGGCACCGTCGACACAACTCACGGCCAATAAATGTCGTTATAACATTAGCTACTGTCTCGCCGATTGTATCTATCCAAGTTGGCCAGCGTTCGTGAAGTCATTTTCTTGTCCAGTCGAGCCTAAAAGAGCTCATTTTGCACGGAAGCATGAGTTGGCGCGTAAATATGTTGAATGAGCATTCAACGTTCTCCAAGCACGCTTTGCGATCGTCAAAGGTGCGGGGTGTTGTATGTGGTTAAGGGAAGTGCTTGCCAATATCATGTATGCGTGCATATTGTATAACATGATTATCGAGGACGAATGAGCGACGCCCCTTATTATCAAATGAGGTCATGGTTGGCTCTACGATCTCCCCGACCACAATGGACGCTTTAAATCAAGGTGTGCCACAAGCATTTCGAGAATACCTACGGTGTTGTGAGTTGTCACTTGATGATGTTAACCATGATCAACTCCAACACGATTTAATCGAATAAATTTGTGCATGCTTTAGTCCCCTTGATGAATGATTAGGATTTCCATTATGTAGTATTGGCTTTCACTAGTGTAATTTTGGTACTTTAATTATGTAATTTTTTATTTTAATAAAAAATTTATTTTAATTAGAATATATAATAAAGATAAGAAATAAAAAATGAATAAAGAAAGAGATAGAACTCATAAATAGTGGAAGAAAAGAGATGGTGAAGGAATATATGGTTATGATTTTTAAAGAATAGGATAGAAAACAGTGTGAAATTCATAAATAATTTAGGAGAAAGAATGGTGAAAGAATAGAATTATATCATATATATATAATAAAATATTGAGCAATATAATGTTTCAATACGTATCTTGATTATTCAATAATGGCTGTTGCATGTGTTTGCCAATATAGTGGTCGAAAAAATTTCTAGAATATGCGTGTGTTAAAATACCCTTTTCAAATATTAAATCAAGTACAACATGTATATCATGTTTGTGATCTCATCCATCAAAACATTACCAACAATATTGCTCAACAATAAATACTTAAATAGCGCCAATCATAAAACTTAGGTAATTTACAATAATCATATGTTATGAATATTATGGCTAATTTCAAGACATGCTTGAAATTGTAGCTACCGTCATTCATAATAAAGCCTAACATAAGAAAAATAAGGATGACGATAGTAACGGCTATCTAACTTTCGGGTTCGATACAAACAATCTTATATTCCAAAGTTCTTTTATTATTATTATTATTGCCTTGAATCCTATGTATGTGTTTAAATTTCGCAATTTAATTGATAAGATACTCAATTATACGATATGATTCCAAGATTATACTATGTCCTTCATTTTAAAATAGAATACAACTCCAGTAGCATTGAATTCATCCCCTTCTATGTATGCATTTACATTTTTATAATATAACCAATTTCGATCGGTTATGATTTTGAGATATGATTTTAACATTATATATATATGTCCTTGATTTTAATATAGAACACAAAAATAATACTCTAGCATTGACTTCATCTTCTTATACATATGTTTAAATTTTCATATTGCATTCAATCATATATAGTCGGTTATGAGATATGATTTCAATATTATATAGGAAACTCAAGATTAGATTATTAATTATAACTAAACAGTGTTATAATTGATAATCTAATCTTGAGCTTATCTCTACTATCAAACACACCCTAAAATTTGCAACTTCTTTGAGTGGGAAAAGTTGACAATTAAATACATGATTTATATAGTTTTTGCAATTGAAACTCAATTTTTTTTATTGGCGATCTTCTAAAGTGAAATTTTCCTTTGTTACTCGACCAAAATCGATAAATCATACATCAAAATATTTGTGTTTTCAAAAACACTAAAACTCATAAATGAATTGCACGAATAACATTATGTTTTGGTTGGAAAAAAAATATGAAAACACGAGTGTATGTTGAACTCAACTTGCACGTTGAAATTGATAGTTGTTGTTAGAATTTGATTCAACCACCAAACTACTCCCTATTGTAAGGTCAATCTATTTTTCTCATTGAATTGGCAAAAACGAGAAGTCAAATGACTGAAAAATCCATTGTCTTCTAATGCCAAACTCAACGATGAGTTCCAACTGCAAAAATAAATAAATATAAATTTCGTATTTTATTGTAAACTTTGAAAAATCTTATTGAAATTATAAAATGAGTCATAGATGATTTATTTTGTCAATTCTCCCAATTAGATATACTTCATCCTCTTAGGCATTTTCCTTAACTATGAAGAATTGATAGTCAAGCTTTTCTTTTCTTTTTCTAGAGTAGAAAATTAAAGGCCGTGCTTTGTGTTGTGAATGAGTTGATTTTGTTGGTAACAGGTAAAAGCGTGTTTAAAGGAATGAAGAATAGAATAAGATGCCTCTTATTCCACAATTATTCCATTTTTGTACTGTTGGATTACAGTCAAAGTGATAATGTTATCTGACTATTTACTCGTGGATCTTGACTGTGAAAGAATTATTATTTTTTCAATTGTGTTTTGAATTATTTATTTTGACCGATTAATGCCAAGTTATGAGAAATATGCAAATCTATTTCTAGATAAAATTTTCAATACCTGAAAGTTGAGTATCATGATTTTAATGTGGCTTGAGCTTGCGTTGTATAAAAGAAAAGAAAAGAAAAGAAAAAAAAAAGTCATTTCCAGACATATTTTCATGTAAAATTCGCAATAATTCTACTCAGTTATCAAATTTCGAAATAAAGTTAAAGTGCTAGATTTGAATAGCTCTCATAATTTGAGTATTGATCAGTCAAAATCGATAATTTATGATAGGATTGAAAAAATCCTAGAATATATTCGACTATTTAACCAAAAGAAATTTGATAGTCATGCTTCATCATCTATAAGTGAAATTTGAAAATCAATATTGACAAATTATGTTTCCAATTCTTGTTAGTTTGAGTATTTGACTAGTTCTCATTGATTCTCGCTCTTAAAGCTTTACCTTGTTTAAGCCGAAAGCGGCCATTTATTTCAAAATAATTGAAGCAAAAAGCCAAAACCTCTACATTCGCACCCTTAAAAGTAAAAAAGGAAGACTCGTCTTGAATTCAGTAGTACTCTTTGTTCTTTGCTTCTCCATTTTATTGTATAAATCTCTCTTTTCCTATTTATTTTTGTATTTTATTTTGATTTACCCTCCAAATTTTGGTCCTACTAGAAGAAGTATTCATATTCAGGAAGAAAGACAGAGAGAGAGAGAGAGAGCAGAGGGGCGAATATGGACAGTTTTGACCTATTCAACACAATCTTCTTGTACTAAAACTATTTTAAAGTATAGCTGAAATTAATGACTTTTTTGTTCAGATAGCATTATTGTCGGCCCCAATTTTTTATTTATTTGGGGAGGAAAACATCTTAGAAAACCAAGTGATCCAACTCACCAAATTATTCCAGTATAAAATATATCGTTCAATTTAAGTTATGACTTTTTTTTAATCATAAAATCATCACTTCAGATTTTCCTATATAATTATTACAATCTTGTGATATTGAGCATTAAACAATAAAAAAATGTGTATGATTATTTATAAAAGTGTGGTGGAAACCGTGGAAGTATATATTTGTAATATTTTTCACTAAATTGGTATATAATGTAGCTTATTTAAAAATTTATAGTACTGTATATCAACTTGGTGCCGTTTCAGCATAATTATTATTTTCTAATACGATTAGTGATTCTTGTGCTCAGAGCAATTATTTATTTTACGTAGCGCAATCGTATTCCATTATTCTTATTTATCTTAAATTCAACATTTATGCTATTTTAAATTTGTATTTTAATTTTAATCACATATATTAATTATAAAATATTAATTAAATAATTTAATAAACAAATCACATCTAAAATAAATCCTTTAATCTTGGAATATGATGTCGGCAATATCACTCGAACTGAATTTTATTGAAAGGAAATAAACGAAAAAACGAACCAACATAATTAATAGAATATTCCATTACTTATGATTATATGTATTGTAGTTTCTGGTATATATGATATATCCATTTAATTTGTCGGCAATATCACATAAATAATCTACTAAACAAATCTTTATATATGATCTAATATATAGATGAATCCTATTAAACAAATCCTTAAATATGATCTAATTGATAAATCCTTAACCATACCTAATCTAACTTGCTTAATAGAATATTTCATTATTTATAAATACTTAATACAGAGATTCAAACTAAATATATAAGATAGATAATCTTATGGATATATCTATCCGCACATGTTAGATTTCGAAATAAATATATGAATATGATAGATCATGAATTTTATCTAAAATCCTTCATTTTACATATTTTATTTCTAATCTCTCATTTCATGTCTTTTTTTTTTAAACTTCATTAAATGAAAATCTATATAAAATGGGTATTCATATTCTCTCATTTAACAAAGAAATCAAATATAATTATATTATAGTTAACTTATATATAATTTGGCCAATTAATTAGGTGGTCAAATAAATAGTTAGTATTATCAATTTTATTAAATTTTAATTAACTATTAATTAATAATTATTATAGTAGATATAATACGAAAACGGATTGGAGGTCCTCCTTAATCCAAAGTCCTATATGGCGCATCCACAATTCACTATTCTTATTTATCTAAATTCTTCATTTATGTCTTTTTAACTTTGTATTTATTTATAATCTCCTATTTCATATCGAATTTTATATAAAAAAGAGTATTTTCATTCTTTCATTTAACAAGAAAACCAAGCTTACCTTAAATATAATTTGACTACCAGATAAGTTGGCCAAATAAATAATTATACATTTTTATTAAACAATTAATTTAATCAGTTTTAATTTGTATTTAAAAATAAAATAAAATAGCTTCATTCCAACACTTTCATTTTCAGCCAACTATTATACTAATCAATTAAGTTAAAATAGGGATGCTACCTCATTTTTTCATGCTCAAAGCGTAAAAATAGTTTTGGTACTCTACGAGACAATTACCAGTTTACTTCACGCAACTGACTAAGCAAATGAACACACAGCACTGCAAATTCCGAACGAAGTAAATAACAAAACAAATATAACTATCCAAAGAACAAAATTCGTGATGAGTTGTTTCAACAATTGTAAACATAATCAAGCGTTACGAAAATATCTCTAGAAATATTGCGAATTCAACAAAATGAAATACGTATATATAAATGATTTCCCATTTTGTGCATTTGTAATCCATATTTAAAAAATTGAATTTCACAAGAATTTTTTAATGGTCATTATGACTTGAGAATCTATCTAAAGAAATTAGATATAATGTGCAGGTCAAATTTATAGTAGTCTCCATAAAATAAAAAACTTATATATAATAAATATATTTTTTCAACCAAAATAATTTCTTCTTTAGTTTCTGCACATAATGAATTTTGGTTGAATAAATAGTTTCTTATTTGATTTAGCCAAATAATAATTTCTTTTTTGTCAAATAAATACTATTTGTTGTGAATTTTGATTTGATTTGTATTCACCAAATGTATAGCTTGGTTCAAATTAAATTAAATTATTATGTCTACAAGTATTAATAATAAAATAATAATAATAATTAAATGGGTCCAAACATTGATCGATATACATATGTTGTATTTTTCTCAATTTTAATCTCAAATTATTGTAATATGTTATATTTATAAAGTTAAACAGGTTCGGTTAATTAGTCAAATTTGAAATGGGTATGGATATTAGATACATCATACATACATTATAGACAGGTCCAAACTTTTATCAATATGCTTATGTGGAATTTCCTCCTTTTCAAGTCAAATGTTATTTATATTATTGTGCATACAAGTAAATACATGTATGAACATTTATCAACATACCTAAATGATTTTTTTAATCATTTGTTATTTATACTATGTAATATTAATATTTACTTTATAATGTTCGACTTTGATTAAGAAGAATAACCAATAACTATAATAACTTGTATTTATAATTTAAACGAATTTGAGTAATTTATCGGATTCGGGACAGTTACGAGTATATACATTCTAGACAGGTACAAATATTTATCAACATACTTACATATATTTTTTATTGATTTTTAATTATTTATTTGTACTATATGTTCTGAATGTTTGGTATATAATTACAATGGATAATCAATTATTGTAACTATTTATATTTATAAATTGAAATAGGTTCAGATAATTAGGGAGTATTACTATACAAGTTTGACCAAAAACAAAAAATTAGCATATATTTATACTATTTATTATCAATAGTTACTTTGTAATGTTTGAGTTTTATTGAGACAAATAATCAATTATTGTAATAACTTTTATTTGATATTTAGATATTTCATAAATTTAAATGGGTTTGGATGATTAGCATGTACATGTTTGGGACGAAACGAGATAGTAAAATTATTTTTTAAACGTGGGATATGTGTGAATATATAAATTACAAATAAATCCGAACATTAGTCGACATGCCTACATGGAATTTTCTCCATTATTACTTTTTATCTATTCATTTTTATCAAAGTTTATTATGTAATATTCAGATTGTTATAACGGTGGACAATCAAATATTATAACAATTCATATTTATAAATTCAAACGAGTTCGGATAATTAACGAGTACTAATATCCATTTTTAGTCGAGCTTATGACATAATCATGTTGATTGGATCCTAGTCTAACATGAAGTTACGTTTTAAACTTTCACTTATAAATTACAACGTTAAAGCTAGACAAACTTATATAATCAAATTCAGATGCATCACCTTAATATAAAATTTATTTCATTTACTATGACTATAAACAAAACATAAAGTGATTTTTCATCCAAATGCAGGGGACGTTTTATAAAATTTCATGAAATGAAAATTTATATAAAAATACAATGATATTCTAGCTCCAACAAAAAATTTAACATTTAATTGATGAAAATGATTGTGATTATTACCATTTGAACAATACGACTAATTTAATTTGATTAAATAAAATTAATTAAAAACTTATTTATATAAAAACTATTTCTTATACTATAACTATAAACAATATAAAATATGATATAAAGTGATTCCCCGTGAACTTTCTACCGATTACACGCTATTTTTAAATAAATTAGGTGCAAGAGGCTAAACAAACTACATGACCCCTAAAGTCCAACCACAAGTGCAGACATTAACATGGTATTATGTCGTCATCGATATTATATATATATAAAAGTAATTTCAGCCGCGAAGAATGAACAACCACACTATCTTCGGCACTTAGTGGACATTGGAATAATAAAACTAAGATTAATTTTTATTTTCTGTCCCTAAATTTCAATACTGTTCATTTTTCAATTTATGTTTTCTTTTTAAAAATTTATGTTTAATATATTTTCCACTTGACATAATTCGATATCAAAATGATGAGTTAGTTCGTTGAATTCTTAGATGGATTGACAAAAAAATCTAGCTCAATTAAATAATAATCCACAAATTAATTTCATAAATTGTTACTAAATTTTAATTTATTCCAAAATAATTACTAAAATTTATACTTTGTATCATTTAAGGATTCAATTTATTTTTTAAATATTTTATTCCACACGACAATTAAAATTTAAAGTAAACATTCACATTTATGTTAACTTATTAAAAATATAAATAAGAAAATATAAACAAGGATGCAGGAGCCGAAGGAGGTGATCTCCTGCAGTGACGCTGCTGCCGAGATTCCCTGTGTGTATCACAGATGCTCCGACAACTTAATCTGGCCCCACCGTCATGGGGTTGTCCCTCGTCTCGAGCAATCCAAATACCGTCCGTGGTGGCAGCTTTGGCGATGGTCACGGCTTGAACCTAATTCGACCTGAAGCTTCTCAGCTCATTTGTTTCCATGGCTGAAGCTTTGGCAATGGTCACGGCTTTGTCGTTTTTAAGTCTTTATCAGAGCATCTTCAGGATTACTCAGAATTTGTAATGAAACATGGATGCAAATATCCTTGTTTCTTGTCTCTAGTCTATACTTCCAATTATCAGATATCTTCGACTTGATAGCTTCTTTTGTTGTCTTCAGATGCTCATGTTGCTTCTGGTATATACTTCTAATTATTACTCTTCCTACTTGCAGATGATTAACATTTGGATTGCTGGACAGAGGGACAACCCCACGAGCATCTGGGGTACGCGCAGGGGATCTCCGCGGTAGCGTCTTTCACCCTAGTTTATATTTTTAATAAGTCAACTTAAATCGAAAAGTTTATGTGGCATTTTAATTACCATGTATGATAAAAATCAAATTGAAATATTAAATGATGCAAAGTATAAAGTTTAATAATCATTTTGAAATAAGTTAAAGTTTAGTAACCAATTTAAAATAAGTTAAAGTTTAGTAACCAATTTAAAATAAGTATCATAGTTTAGTAACAATTTATAAAATTAACACTATAATCCATTAAGAATTGGCGATCTAACTCATCGTTTCATCGTCAGATTAATTTTTCAAAAAATTGTGAGTTTTTTGAAGAGAAAACATAAGTCGGCGACGATTTTGGAAAACGCAACAGTATTAACCCTAAAAACTAGTTAGCCCCTGCAATTTTAGTACTATATTTTTGTCCATTGCTGTTAAGGCCCAGTTTGGTATGCCTGTTAAAGCCTAGATAGGATGCCTTATCCTGGTCCAACAGTGATATTTGTGTGTTTGATAGCAGCGCTTATTTTTATCTCGGCCTGTCGGGCCGAGCCATTTTTATCGCGGCCCGTGACACATGTGGTCAAAAACGACGACGTTGCCACTATTTGTGGTGAGGAAATGAATCGCATCCAAATGGTACGATAGTGTACTGTTGGGCCACGACTTCCGCTTCTGCCCTCTGCCATTTTTCACCCTATTCAATTCTTCTTCTCTGTCCATGCTATTCTCTCTCTCTACTATGCGCCGTCTCTACTGTGCGAGCCAAAAAGTGAGGCGGTGGCAACCGGCGGTAGTGGTGGTGTCAGGCGGTAGTGGTTGCCGTCGCACCATGGCCGCCGTCGCTCCATGGCCGTCGGCTCTTCCGTTCATTTTGGGTGGGTTGTGGCTGTGATGATCAGAAATATCCAGATCTGAGTTTATTCTTTGTTCTTGTGTGGCGCCGGTGAAGGGTGCTGTGACAGTTGCAGGAGCTAGGGTAAAGTTGGTTTGTATCTGATTCTGTGGATTTGTGATGAATATTTGTTGTGAATTCTCTCTTCAATTTGTTGGTTGCTATGGTATGGCTATGATGATTCCAGATCTGAGCCTATTTGTCGATCCAAGTTCGTTGTTTTGGCTGTGAGGTTGTGTTCATTTTGAGGTTTTGATTTGTGGTATGGTGCCAGGCTTTGATGATTTTGGCATCAAATCTGAGCCTCTTTTTGGGTTCGATTTGGGATTCGGGTTCAAATTTGAGGTTTTGTTCAATTTTAGGGTTCAATTTTTGGCTTTAGGTTCAGTTTTTGTTTCGATTTTGGGGTTCAATTTTGTTTCGGTTTTGGGGTTCAATTTTTTTTCAATTTGTGGTATGGTGCCAGGCTTTGATGATTTTGTTTCGATTTTGTTTCGGTTTTGTTTCAATTTTGGGGTTCAATTTTGGAGTCGGCTTCACCTGCTTCGATTTCGTTCTTTTTTTTACTTCGATTTGGCTTCTGCAATCTTTTCCGGCTGCCGCTGCAAGTTTTCCGGTCTCTGCATGTTTCGACAGGGCGGCGGCGCATAGCAGATTGCGGCAGAAGGGAAGGCGGCGAAGGGGGTTGGCATTGGAGCAAAATTTCTGATCATTTTCCCCATTGGATTAATTAACAATAATTACTAGTTAATTAATTAATTAGATACTACATTACAATTTAATTAATCTTTAGCAAAATTCATCTAAATTAATATTTAATTAAT
>JAYDZE010028094.1:0-27521 GCA_034509125.1 Monilaria moniliformis
AATTACAATTTACAACAACAACAAGCAAAGGGGAAAAAAATTGTGTAAAATACAAGCAAACCGTGGAACCGGCGGTTCCAAACCGCCGGTTCAACCGCCGGTTTCGGTTTTGTTATGCTGGAACCGGAACCGAACCGCGACATCCGGTTTCACAGTTCCGGTTGAACCGCCGGCGGCCGGTTCCGGTTGGAACCGCCGGTTACGGTTTTTTTGGGCATCCCTACATGTAACTCATAATTAGTACTATGTTGTTTATGCAATGACTTCTCTTTTTGTAGGGTAATCTGACAGTTGAAGATGAAGTTGTGGTGACCAACTGCATTCTACTTCCACACACGACTCTCAATCTCAGTGTTCAAGATGAAATTATATTGTAACTCTCCCCATAATTTTTTAGAGGGATTTCTATGAGAGGTCTATTATGTTTCATGTATTCTGTCATTCTATATTGAGTTAATATCCACTCTTATTTAACAAAAGTAAACAGTATCCACATAAAAAAAAAAAGTAAAAATTAACCTGTATATTTTAGGAGGGTAAAAATTAATTAATTCACAAATAACAGTATTCAAAGTTGTGAATTATAGTTAAAGCACTAATTCACAATTATAAGTATCTGAAATTGTGAATTACAACTAAAATACATCCATTCACAATTAAAAATACTCAGAGTTGTGAATCATGAATGGTAGCCAAAAACCACAAATTTATAAATACACTAATTCACAAATAAGAATATTTGGAATTGTGACTCGTATACCAAAACCCATTAATTCATAACAGAGAGCATTCTAGTTGTGAATTCTAGAATCATATCAGTAATTTAGAACCGAAAATATTTCGAGTTATAAAATATGAGATAAAATAATAAGTGTTGATACTTTTTTACCTTTTATGTTAATAAACTAAATACTTTATATTATTTTTTATATTAATGGATATTTTTACAATATCAATTTGAATATTTTTGACATTCACTCTACTGTATATAGAATTGTTCTTTATTTTCGAAAATAGTTATAAACTCTCTCGTGGTTCTGATGTCATTTTTTTTATTTGGATCGTTGCTTTCGTGTCCAGATTCACAATATTTTCGAGGTTTATAACTCAACAAAATTGTCTCCAAAAAATCATTTACCCACATTTTAAATCCAATTTTCTTTTCTAAAAAATGACTTTTCGATAAATCACATGTCTTATATTCAAAATATTAAATGGTAGATGGTGTACCGTTCATTTATACTATTATGCAATAAATATTTTATTATTGCTTGTGTATTATAGTAATATTTTTCAAAAGAAATTATACTTGGGAAACCTAGATTGATTATGCCCAAGAATTGAAGTATCATACTAGCTAAAAGTCATGATGAAAATGTTACATTTTGTCCATCACCTTATTCAGATAACAAAATATTCTTATGAATCATGCAAGAAGTGTAGCTATGACATCAATGGCGTCGGCCAAAACCCCCGTGTCTCCGTTCCCCTGCTTCAACCCAGCATCCTTCACGACGGCCGATTCACAGCCTCTAGCACCTCCGCCAACGACTCTGGCGGCCGCTATGAGCTTGCCGTAACTGCGCTTTTGCAGATACTCCGGCGCGATCAAGAGCTGATCCAAAGCCTTAGCATAAAGATTCTCGCAATTCCTGTAAAGGCTCTTGAGATTCGGATTCCTCGCCGATAACATGAGATTGTGAACCTTGATTTTGACTGCACCGGCGGAGTCCGTTGCGGCAGCGATGGCTATCTGCCCCAGCTCAGGCAGATTTGCCGTCTGGCTGCGTGAATCGGAGGACTTGAATAGATTTTGGCAGCGAGGCGGTTGCTTAGTTTTAGCGCAGACGTTGTCAAGTGCGGCAGCGTCTGCGCGGCGAAGGAGGTCCCCGGTGGCGAGAAAAAGGAGGAGGATGAGAGACAGTGAGGAACAAGTGTAGAGAGAGAAGAAGGTGGCCATGATGTTATAGTTTCTTGATTATTCTTGGTTGTTTTTTCGTTATTTATAGAGTTTTCGATTGGATGTATGTAATAAATAGAAAATTGATTTGAGCTAGTTACTCAAATTGCAACAATGCTTATTGCAAGATGATCAATATATTAGTCTAGTATAAGATTTGAATGGAAACACTATCAAATATCATTGAAATATTTAATAAATTACTAATTAAGTATATATTTGAATTCAAACATTAATATTGTCACACATGCATTTGTAGTATTATCCGTAACGATATTACTTCTCTTATTTAACAGGATCATAATCATTCCAAAGAAGAAAAAATCAAATCTTTTTATCTTCTACGAGGGTGAGGGCAACAAAAGACCTATTTTTGGCTTATCTAATTTTATCCAAAAAAAAATGCTGCAGAGGTTGCTGTGGAAAGCCACGAGTCATTGAGTCAAGACCATGAAATGTCTCCTCTCCCAATCATCTCACTTGAATATACCAATTTTCCTCAATTTCAATCGCCCTAATCGAATTCTCAGCTCCCATTTTATTTCTCCCCCATCTGTAAGCCAGGTACAGCATGTGCTGCGCCAAACGTATAATTTAACGTTCCTTTTACGCGCAACCACACACATGTTACTGTATTTTGAGCTGGCATAGGACACTGTGAGCTGATTGGCGGTTGTATTTTGGGTTCTCGGTTCAGGGTTCTTGGAGTTCGAATTCGAGGAGTAATTCGCGGGAATTTTGTTCCAGTTCGATTACTGGAGTTAAATTCATGGCATCGGCGAAGATTGCGAGCGACCCGGAATCCGTATCCTACTTGAATCAGCGAGAAGCTGCGGAAATCGATGAGATTCTCATGGGGCCGCTTGGCTTCAGCGTTGATCAGCTGATGGTCATTTTTCTTTACGGACTTTTCGTTTTTCAGCTTTGTTTTTAGGTTGGACATGATGAAAAATCTGTCATTTCTGAACGCAGGAATTGGCTGGTTTGAGCGTGGCCACGTCGATAGCTGAGGTGAGTTGTTTTATGTGTCATTCTGTGATTAATGGCGAATTTGATTTCTGTTTCTATGCAAGTTTTATGCTATTGAGTTCAGAGGTTATAACATGTGTGTAAATGGAGGTACTACCGTACTAGTTTTCTTCTTTCATTGTTTAATTGCATGGAACAGCGAAAAGAGCTTGATTCACCTTCACCACCTGGACTGATTGTTATCTATTAGCCAGTAGCACACGTGATTAATATGAAAAACATTGGTATTCTTTGTGAATTCTAGTTTGCCTTGTGATCTAGTAGTACTAAGTAACCAATGCTTCTGATTTAGGTCTATAAACCAGCCGAACATAACCGTGTTCTTGCTATATGTGGCCCGGGGAATAATGGCGGCGATGGTCTTGTAGCTGCTCGTCATTTGCATCACTTTGGATATAAACCGTTTGTTTGTTATCCAAAGCGTACTGCTAAGGCTCTTTACAATGGTCTGGTTACACAGGTATAGGGCATTACTCAATGTACTAGAACAGATATTAAATAACAAGATTATTTCAGCAATGCTGATGCTTGAGTGTTTGTAGTTGGAGTCACTGTCCATTCCTTTCCTGTCAGTTGAAGACCTACCAGTGGACTTATCAACAAGCTTTGACATTGTACTGGATGCAGTATTTGGGTTTTCATTCCAGGGTACACTTACTTGCTTCCAAATTTGTCAAACTTGAGATAAATATGTTTATGAGTTTTTGTATTTATTGGTGTCAAGTGGTTTGTCATCAACGTTAAGACAAAAGATTTAGTTGAATTCGAATTTCCCTGATAAACACTATTTGTTTCACCATAATAAACTTTATCGTACCCTTTATGGCCTAAGATGATGAATCCATTCCCAGCAGAATAGTTTCTTTGCATTATTTCTCTGTTCATGACTTGTTAACTATCCCAATGCAAAAAGAATGAGACTGTAAGTCCTAGTTATGTTTGCATGTTATTGTAATAAAGCCCCCTGAATGTGCTTTTCTAGAATTAATCTTTCGCTTGCCTAGAGTTCCAGGTATTTCGCAAGTACCATTTACTCCTCAGATGGACTTATACGGTGCTTAATATATTATACTCTGCAGAATGACTTTTTATCGTACATATTTCTCTCATATTTTACCAAATGCACTTTGGGTTCCTAGTTTTGACAAGGCCAATAATTTCACAATAAGAGACACTTAGAGATATTAATGATGTGTGTTGTTGCTCCAACTTCTATTTAGTCTGATATTATTTTTGATCGAATTCTTGTCAACTCTCTAGGCAGCCCGAGGCCTCCTTTTGATGATATTATACAAAGGTTGGTAGCTTTAGGAAACCCAAATGAGAAGAATCAGAAACCACCTGTCATAGTCTCGGTTGATATTCCATCTGGGTGGCATGTTGAAGAAGGTGATCTGAGTGGCAAAGGCATTAGACCAGACTTGCTGGTATGTATCTATGATTCAGAAATTTACCTTTCGTCTGCAGACACTACGAACATGTTCTCTTCTCTTCTTGCTCTTGACAGGAGGTTAAATGCTGCAAATGTGTATAGGTTTCCTTGACTGCTCCTAAGTTATGTGCCAAAAAATTCTCTGGCCCTCACCATTTCCTTGGAGGAAGATTTGTTCCCCCTGCCATTGCTGAAAAATTCAAGCTAAACCTTCCAGAATACCCCGGAACTTCTATGTGTGTCCGGATTGGTAAGCCTCCACGAGTTGATATATCAGCTCTAAGAGAAAATTACATTTCTCCTGAGTTATGTGAGGACCAAGCTGAAGCTGATCCATTTACTCAGGTATTTCTTCACCTCTAACACAGTGTCTTTATATTTAGCTGATAGTGTTTATATAATCAGCTATAAATCTATGAAATTATCTACTACACAATTCTAGTCAAGTAGCTAGGTTTATGTTGAGTTGCATGTACTTTTATGATTTTGTCTGAAATTTCCTGTAAGAACGTTTTTTCTATGTCATTATATGATATTATAGTTCCAGAAATGGTTTGATGATGCCATGGTAGCTGCCTTGAAGGAACCAAATGCTATGGCCATTTGCACGGCAGGAAAGGACAGGAAACCGTAAGATTAATGTCTTTTACCTGATCTAATTTTTCAGTAATGCTGCTCTGGCTACTACCTGGGTGGCTATTGTTTATGTTATTGTACTATTATTCTGAATAGCTAATATAGCATTCTAATTTTTTCTTTTCTCTACCAGTTTTATTTCGACTTGTATATATATTCAGATTCCATGTAAATTATTTAAGTAGATAGCTGCTAGCAAGATGTTGCTAAAGAATTAGATCTTGAATAGAACCTGGAAGACCATGTTAAATTACTTTGTATGTCACCTTCTCTTAAAGAATGGAAGTTTTGCAGTGGTTCTTTTATGCTACCGTATGACCATTTCGACAAGTTGTTGCTTGAGATTCTCTATGAGATGCAAGTTCTTTTAGTCTTAAAATATAATTTTTTTCCATTTATTGTGTTAGTGTGGCCACTGTTCTCCATGCCTCTGAATCATGGTAGTCAAATTTAAAGAAGCAAGTATTTCTTTAATATGCTTGAGGCATCTCTGCTGGACTGAACAAGTATAAGGATCATATTTAAATAGTCACATGAGATAATGGCTGCTAAGACTTTAATATGCATATCATGAACTCAATCACGATATTATTTCTCTATTGCTTTTGCTGCAGCTCGTCAAGAATGGTATTGCTGAAAGGATTTGACAAAGATGGTTTCGTCTGGTAAGTTATGCTATTCTACATTGATGCAGATGCATAAAGCCTGACCAGAATTCTATTGGCCATTACAGAAGTCTTAAACATCATCATCATCTGATAGGTACACAAACTATGGAAGTCAAAAAGCTCATCAAATATCAGAAAACACTCAAGCTGCTCTCCTGTTTTATTGGGGTCCCTTAAATCGCCAGGTACCTCTTATTCTTCATCAAATACTGTTCACAAGTCCTGAAGCCGTAGATCCATGTGGAACCTCCGTCTCCATTTCCCTTATATGGGAGACAGCATTCATTTCGTATTATGGCTTTGGAACTTTGGCTTGAGGAGATACAAGCGTGGTGATTTACCAAGTTTCCGGAGTCATCAAATAATGCATCTTTCCAAGCTCCCCAAGTAAAATTTAACTATCTGCCTTGGCTTTAGGTAAGGATTGAAGGGCCAGTGCAAAAGGTTTCTGATGAAGAATCCGAGCAGTACTTCCATAGCCGTCCTAGGGGAAGCCAGATCGGAGCAATTGTCAGCAAACAGGTTTGTTTTCTTCTGTTCTTTTTGTTTTTTTTTTTTTTGGGGGGGGGGGCTAGGGGTGTCCCACTCTCTGAGTCCCTCGTGTTCTTCTTCTTCTATGCTTGTGAATAAGTACCAAGATCTATTTCTTGTTTCCTAGAGCACTGTAATCCCTGGAAGGCAGTTTCTTTACCAACAACAGGCGGAACTGGAGGCTAAGTACTCTGACGGGTTAGCTGCTCACACTCAACTACTGAAATAGCTAAATTACATAGAGTGGCTATTTGTGATTAGTTTTGCAGTTTTTTATCCATGATTTAACTATGTAAACAAGTCCTCATTGCTGAATGTAAAGATATTTAACCATTTTATGTTAGATTCTAATATATTTCATTACTTGTTGAATTATAGTGATGCATCATACAAATTTATTGGAAATTCATTATAATACTGATTTTCTTATGTCTGGCTTCAGTATGACTTGCAACATTTATAGTTTGTATACGTTGCAAGTGGTAGCTCAATTATCAGTTGAGGGATGATGTTCATAGCTTGTATCTTAGAATTGGTTTTGCAGCTGGATAAGAAATTTCAGGCTTTTTCTTTTTTAAATTTATTAGTGACCTAACTGCACAAGTCCTTGTCTCGTGCAGAAGCCTGATTCCAAAACCAAAATATTGGGGAGGATATAGACTCAAACCAGAGGTTTTTGAGTTCTGGCAAGGACAACCATCCCGCCTGCACGATAGGTAATATTTCACAACTCTCTCTGGTTACTATCTACCTACTTATTTGTGTTGCATGAATGAAATGTTATTAATTCTATTATTAGTTAACAACACTCGTGCCAATTGTGAACTCTTCGGTTGACTGCATCACAGATGCAATGATGTTTATATTGAGTAATAGCTTAGATTCACATTACGTAGGATTAAACATGTGAAGGATTACTTGATATAACAAGCTGAAAGTTGTTCAATCCATCAAAGTATGCGACAGATTAGCCTATTTTATTGTTTATGTATCCAAGTTATCACTCAAAATAAATGTCCCTAAAACGATGATGTAGATTAAAATGACCAGATAATTACTTGCTGCAATCTGACCGGACTTATAGACTCATTTGAAATTCTAAAACATGATCTAATCTAATCTTTTGTGCCTCGAGCTAGCAGCAATAGTGCTGCCGCCGGTTTCAGTTCCGAAAAAATTGGAACCGGAACAGGCTTGGGAAGAAATTTCATGGTTCCGGTTTTGAACCGAAAATTGCGGTTCTGGTTCAAAACCGGCGGTTTTTTACCGGTTCTTTTATCGGTTTTTCCAATTTTTCTTGGTTTTGGGCCAAACCGCCAGTTGCGATTCAAAAAAATCTGGAACCGGTATGCTGGTTCCGGTTCAGCCCGTGAGAGGCGGTTATGGCTCCAAAACTGGAACCACGGTTCCTATTCCGGGCCGAACCGGCAGTTCCGGTTTAACCATCCATCACTAAGCAACAATATTGTTGGCTAACTGTTTTCCATTCCAAAGATTTCATATATGGATATTATGCAATTAGAGAGTGAAGTACTCTTAGATTAACAATTCTGTTATCTCCTTTTGTCACTATCGTGAATCTCAACATGATGTCGTTTTTGTGTCACCTCGTTTGATAGGTTGCGCTATACTCCGGATGGAAAGGGGGCATGGAAAATCGAGAGATTGTCTCCATGACTAGTATTTACATCCTCGTTATGAAATCATACTTTTTTATACATTTTTCTTATTCATTTCTGCCTCTTATGATGGAAGCATAGCTTTTATTACTTCATACAATATATATGTATTATTAATATAGCTTTTATACCTCTTTTTTTAGTTGAGAGGAATGGTGGAGTTCGATCCTGAAAATTAATAGATGGACTTCACCGCTTGAATGTCTCCAAAAGAACATATGTAATTTAATTTTTTAGCCTTAGGGTTGCATGCCTACGTATATGCATGGTACGAGAAAAAATGTTCTCTCAAGAACTGTGTTTGTCGACAAATGAATAGTAACTTTTTTCAAATCGAGATGACTTTATAGTGATGTGAGAAAACTTAATAGTCTTTTGAATAGACATTCCAACGTATTTGATTTTTTATCTCAGTCCCAATTTTAGTATATTATAATAAATCAGATCATGACCATTGCATTTTTTTAATTTCAGTGTCCTGATGACCGGAATTGGGCCTATTTTTGTCTAGCTGGCGCAGTAGTTCCAACGTCTCCTTACCCGGCAGAAATGGCGCCATTTTAAGCATATCTTCTGCCACTCAACTTATGAGCGAAATAACAACTCAGATATCCTAAATCTCAACGCATAATCGCTTCTTTTTCTCTAGAATTGGCCTTCTTCTCCAAATCTTTCTCTGAAATTTGCCATCTTCTCTAAAGTTCTCGCCCTCTGCTTGTCTTTATTAATCATTGGCGTGCCACAGTTAAGGAGCTAAATGTGTAAAAATTATTGGAATTCAGAAAGAAGACCCCCTTGTAAGCACGGCCCTTGCCATTCGGTGACATGCCCTCTTTAGAATACGGTGAGTGATTCATGGTTTTGGAATTTTTTATGGATGGAAGAACCATACGAAGGAGAGGCTAGAGTTGCTCTATTGAAGGTGATACGGAAAATGCAGCTTCTGGAAGCAGAAAAGCAAAAAATTGAGCAAGACGTGCAGAGTTTGTAGCTTTATTCCAGAGTCTAGAATCCATGGATTTTCAGCATGATGGGTTTGATTTGTAAGAGTAAGATGATTGTGTTTTATTATCGGATTTGGAATCGATGTATTTTAGTCGTATTAGAAATCGATCCTAAGCTATTGGTCCTTCGACTTTTATCTAGTCATTATAATTGTGCACCTTAAATAGAATATTAACAATTGCAAAACTTAACAAAGATGTTTCATAAGATTCACATTCGAAATACATAAGATTCAATACTACATCATATGCTTGTTTTTTCTTAGACATTATTTAAGCTAAGAAGAAACCGAAGAGTACAGCAATAAACAAACTAACTTCTAACTAAAGTGCTGACTCGGCAACTTATCCGAGAAAAACGTGAAAAGGAGGAACGACTTTGACTGTGTTTCTTCCTTCATGGCTTTGCGAGCTTCCTTCTTTATTATCATGCGTTCTTCATGTTTAGTTTCAGCACAAATTCAACATGAATTATCTAATCATGTGTTGACCTTAAGTCAGTGGCGTATGCAGAGGGGGCGGCTGACCCCCGACGGGCGATTTCCCCTTATCCCCGCCGGAAAACTGTCATGGTCACCCCTTGCTTTAGCCGTTGGCCCGCCCCGAAGAAGAAGATGGCTGAAAAATTTAGTTTAACGCAACTAAGTTATTAACAGTAGGGTTGCTCCTGTTTGTATGTACTCCTGCTTTCTTCTTATTGAGGATAATTTAGGGCATACTTTCAGTTTCGAGTTTCAACACAATCCCATTTCAGCAGGAAAAATAAAATAAAATAATAAACAGGATAAAAATAAATAATAAATTAAAAAAAGGAACAAGAGACTAGATTTTTTTTTTTTTTTTTAAGACGAAGAGACTAGTATTCGTAACCAACTTCTCTCAGTCCTGTCTGTCTAGAACTCTCTCTCTCTCTCCTTCTTCTTTAGACTTCATACATAACAACAAGTGACGACAGTCTTCTGTCTTTACACGCGAAAAGTATCTCTTTTACATAATTTGGTCTAATAGCGAACTGCTGCTGGTCCTATTTTGAACCGGAAAATCGAATTAGCTGTAAGTTGAAGAACCTGAAGAAGAAATGGAGGACCCAGAACCCATTACTTATTTGACGCAGCAGCAGGCTGCTGAGATTCATCACTTGCTAATGGCCCAAACTGGTTTTACCACCGATCAGCTCTTGGTTTGTCTAATGCAAAAATATTGACTTAGAATTTCCATTCTTCAAATGATTTGAGCCCTCTGTTTAATGATTGCTTTTATGGGATTTGAACTGCAGGAACTGGCTGGTTTGAGTGTTGCATCTGCAATTGCGGAGGTGAGTTTGTGCTTTTTTAATTTGTGTATCTTTACTTGAATTTATTTCCTTCAATGGATTGGATCAAACATAAATTTTGGAAATTACTATTGTTTTTGTTGATGGTGGTTGTGGTCTTCTGTAGCTTGCGTAATAGTTGGCTTATTTTAGGTTTTGCTCTTTCCTTTTGTAGAATATGCTTCCAAAAATATTGGAGGGACCTCTTTAGCGTCCTGAATTTGTACTTGATCATAAATTTTCAAAGGTCCTCTGAATTTTTTGAAGTTCCAATAAAATTTGAACCAACTTTGTGATGAAGCTTTGAATCTGAAAACTTCCAGTGAAGGATGCCTATGACATAAAGGTGGTAATCAAGTAAATGACTAGTTAATTACTTTTTATGGAAATGCTACATGATTATCACCCAATTCACCATGGTACGTTTTGGCATAGTTGATTTGGTTTGATCTATGACAGTGGATATCAAGTAAATGACTAGTTAATTACGTTTTGGCAGGAAAAACAGTGGTTAGGTAGTTTGAAGCTGCAAATTTTGGTATTCTGTCAGGCTAACTTTTCCAATCTATGACAGGTGTACAGGCAAAGCAAATATAGGCGAGTACTTGTAATATGTGGTCCTGGAGATAACGGGGGTGTTGGCCTTGTTGCTGCTCGTCATTTGCATCATTTTGGATATAATCTGTGCATTTGTTATCCCAAACGCGCTCCTAAACCCCTTTATGAGGGTCTTGTCACTCTGGTATTTAGTTAATGGAGATTCATAAATTGACTTGTATTACCAAAAGGGCTCATTTATGGTTTACTGTGTAGCTTGAGTCATTGCCAGCTCCTTTCCTCTCCCTGGAAAGCCTGCCTGAGAAGTTGCTGGACTTCGACATTTTAGTGGATGCAATATTTGGCTTCTCATTCCAGGGTAATTATTGTTTCGTTCCAGTAGATGTGAAATTGTTCTGCATAACATTTTTATTGTATCTAAATGTGTGCCCCCCCCCCCGATAGGAAATCCCAGGCCACCTTTTGATGATCTTATCCGTAGGTTAGCATCTCTGAGAGAGAAATGTCAGGGGCATCAGAAATCTCCCATCATTGTTTCTGTGGATGTTCCTTCTGGTTGGCATGTAGAAGATGGAGATATAAGTGGTCAAGGCATCAAACCCGACATGCTGGTAAGTTTTGTTGTGATAATTTTCTGATATCTCTACTGCTTCGTATACCCATCCAATTTGAGCACAATGAAGACTTTAATGCGTTGTATGTAGGTTTCTTTAACGGCTCCAAAGCTTTGTGCTAAAAGATTTTGTGGTCCTCACCACTTTTTGGGTGGAAGATTTGTATCTCCATCTATTGTGAGCAAATATGAGCTAAAACTTCCACCATATCCCGGCACCTCCATGTGTGTCCAAATAGGAGAACCTACTTGCATTGACCAACCTGGTGTGAGTCCTCCTAAGTGTATCGATAAGACTGTGGAGGCTGATCCTTTTGTGCAGGTAGCTGACACAAATTTTTATGGGCATGGTTAAGAGTTTGCTGCAAATACATCTTTTCTGCATAGAGTGATTTTCAACGTAGTTGCTATCTTAGTACAATAAGAAAATGGTTTGAGTTGCAGTTTCAAAAATGGTTCGACATTGCAAGAGCAGCAGGTTTGAAGGATCCAGATGCTATGGCCCTATCAACTGCCACAAAAGATGGTAAACCGTATGTTTCTTCCATTTAGCTTTCTTTGTTCACAAGGAAGTATTCAACCTGCTGTTTAAATTTTTCTACTGGTTATTGAATCTTGAGGGGGACGAGCACAGGACCTGGACCTTATGTCTTCCATTTCGTTACGTCTAATGTAGTCCTATTCCTGCAGTTCTTCGCGAATGGTCCAATTGAAGAAGCTTGACCAAGGAGGATTTGTCTGGTTAGTTATTTAGTCTTTTCTTAACCCTTTCCTGTTGAGACAGTTCAAAAAATTTCCTCATCTATGTAAACAAAATGACTGAAAACATTTAAGTGAGTACCTCATGTTCTTCTGTTACAAAACTTCAGGTGCAGTAACTATAGTAGTCGAAAAGGGCGTGACTTATCAGAAAATCCCCACGCATCACTTCTTTTCTATTGGAGTGCCTTAAATCGGCAGGTAACTTCTGTTATAGGTTAAGGTCTTCCATTGAGCTGGTCTTTTTATATGAGAATTGGAAATACTGGTATGCGTGGACTTCTATTTGATGCTTGATGATGGAGAATCATCTGCATTTCACCCCATTATTTTTACATATTTGTAACTAGTAATCTTCTAGAGGACCTCAGCTCAGCCAAACACCCTCATAGATTGACAACACGATGCATGCAGAGTACCATACTCAGATGTTTAACTACTGTGCAGGTACGTGTGGAGGGGTTCGTGCACAAAGTATCTAATGAGGAGTCTGAGCAGTTCTTCCACGGTCGTTCACGGGACATTCAGATTGCTCCAGCTCTTGGCATTCAGGTTCTTTGTTTTGCTCTTTATCCAGTAGTGCGCAGCTTGATTTTGGAATTTTTTTCAGCTTGAAATATTTAACTATTTCCTTATTTATTTTTTTCAGAGCATTGTAATTCCTGGAAGGGAAGTTGTCTATAAACAGTATAAAGAGTTGGAGGAAAAGTACCCTGAGGGGTCAGTAATCTCTCTCTCTCATGCACATGCACGCACACTCTGAGGTTTCTCATTAAATTTTGTTAAACAACACCTGGTTGGATGAAAAGGAAGAAAAAGAAACAGTACAACCGGTTGCTGAATATAAAATCTCGGCACTGCATACTTTTCCTGTCAATCAATTACCTTAATATTTGTGATAATATAAATATAATTCATCAAACTGTCCACTCCAACATGCTAACAGACCCTAAAAACGCTTCCATAATTCCATTCTGTCATGTTCAGTACTACGATTCCCAGGCCTCAACAGTGGGGAGGATACAGACTCATTCCAGAGAGATTCGAGTTCTGGCAAGGAGATGAATCATCCGTTCACCTCAGGTAAATTTTGGAGTTGGTGAAGCATGAATATTGCAAAAGTTGATATGTCAAGTTTATCCACTCAAAAGGATTCCTAGGAACAAGTTCACCACAAAATCACATAAACTCTAGTTTTATCTGATGTGAGCAGAGAAACGGAAATCACATTTCTACAAAATCTGTTGCAGCCACTATATTTGATCGAGCATAATTCAAAAAGTTACTTCTGCAATTTAACTGACACTGATAAATATTCTTGTTTCTTGATTAACAGGCTTCAATATTTTGTACAAGACATCAATGGGAAAAAGGAGTGGAGAACTGTCGAGTAGCCTGTTCACTGCTTTACTTTCAGTCATCCAGACTAACATAAGTTGTAAGTTCAGTTGCACTTGCTGCCCCATCCTTGTAATATTGACTACTGATGGATAATAGTAAGATTTTGATGCATAATACTAGCTTCCATGTTCAACATAACCCGCATATTTAAGCCTTCAATGTCAAAGTTAAAATAATTGCAGATGATGATCTTTTTTTACCAACATCCCCTCCAATTGGAAAAATTCAACAGTACCAGTTCAAGAACTTGATACTAAAAGTTAGCTTTATAAATCTGAATCTATATATGATAACAAAGTTTACAAACGTAAGCAAGAAACTTGAGTAAACATACTTCTTTCATCGATCTAAAATGAAAAACAGATCAGTAATGCCAATGTGCATCCTAGTCTAACCATATGTGAGAGATTAGGCTTATTTGAAGCCAAAGAAAAGAAAAAAAGTGAAAAGGGATAGAGGAAAAAAACCTTTAATCAAACGTTACAACTGATGGATTCCTGTGAGTTATGTAACTTAGTGCACTGGGAGTGTGCATTCACCATCAAGTTATCTGCTCCTAGTCTACAAGTGTACCTCAAATCTACTATCAACTTCAAATTCTGAGACACGGACCGAACCAAATAGGTTTTAGGACATGAGTTGTATAGGGCCTTTCCCAGCAACCTCAGAGTACCATGATTTCCATGCTTCAACAAAGTGGGAGAAAAGATCTTTCAGAGCTGAGAAAACCATCAAGACAAGTTTCCGTTAAACCAGAATATCAGTACAAAGTATTCACTTTTTAGCTAATACTTCTCCACCAAATGATCAGTTACATATGTTGTTAAAGCATGCACTATCATCCATAGTTGTACATGGTCTCATAACAGATTAATAAGGACATTAGCAACAGTTGCACACTATAGAACACAACACAACAATAGTATATAAACCCTAAGTCCCACAGCTACTTTTACACACAAAAATATTATGTATTCTTACACCCACAATTATGAGGAATTATGAAGAATAGCACAGCTATAGTTCATTTCTCATTTCTTATTTTTCTAATTCTTACTTATTTCATATAATTTACAATTATAAATTGTAATTAAATTAATATATAATTTAATTAAATATATGATTTTCACTAAATCAAAAATTAGAAAATTAAAATAAAATAAAATTACACGATATAAACCGAAATTACATAATTCAAATTCTAAAATTATTTAAATAAAATAAAAGAACTACAATTTAATTAATCCTTAATACTACTTTCTCCCTAAGGCTTCGCAAATATGGGCGGCGCAATTCCTTTTTTGCCTCGTCCATGGTAAACGTGTTTCTGCTTAACATTTTGGCATTTAAAGCCCGCAAAACAATCTCATTTGATTTTTTCATTTTCTCAATCATGTAATCCATTTTTTCACCGCCGTTTGAAGCTACTACCTTTCCTTTTTCCTTCCGCTTTGCCGCCTTTTGTCCGATCGGTGCTACTAGACTGCCCACTGATACTCCCACCCACATCGTCACTCGAAACAAGCTCGCCAAGTGTATTGGCCAGAAGAGGTGTTCTTTGTCCTCTTTAGACTTGAAAAGTCTGGTATTCTCTCGCTCAAAAATATCGAAGCACTTTTTTTAGAAAAACTGCTTCACTTAAACCACTCCTCCATTATGCCACGAGCTGTTGTAGAGGTTACAAAATTTATAAATTTTCGGATTCACTCTTTCAAAGTGGGCACAGAGTGCATGAGATTTGTGGCCAAGGAAGCCTCAAGGACGTACAATGTTTTACCTCTTGGTAATTTTCTCCCAAAAAGCCAAAGCCTTTTAAGAGTTGGCGACAATAGGATTTTTGGAGATATCAACGTACACTTGGAACAGTGTCTTGATTTTATTAGTCAAGTAGGTAACTTGGATTTTGCAAGTAGGAAGTGTCACTTCATTAAAGAGTTGGAGCATGTTGAGATCTTGAGGGGACGTGGAGAAGCCGAGATATTGACAAGCCATTTGCGGTAGTGAGAGTTGTGTTGAGCGAAAGCTAGAATGGTATGAAAGTTGAGAAAGAAAGGTTGATTACTCCAATAGATCTCTAATCCGTTGGGATTAAAGGCATGGCTTGAAAGAAATTTTTTTGATGGATAATCTGAAGAAGACATAGTGGAGTTTTGCAAAAACAATTGGAAGAAAAGAATTATATGAAATAAATGGAAGGGATGGAGTGTATTTATTGAAAGAAGAAGGAATAAATAAAAAATAAAGTGAGGGTAGTCGATGGGGTGTAATAGTTAAAAAGGAAAAATTAACCTTTATTTATTAAAATTATTTAAAATCTAATATTTTCGAAACTTGAAAAAGGAAAATAATAAATAATAAATAAACTTTTTATCGCGTCGATGGAAGCCCAGCCACACAGCATCCGCGTGTGAACGCGCGACGCTGATTAGTTGTGGCTCACAAGTGGCGGCAACATGCAGGATGAGGTGCGTCTTGTGCGCGCCTGTGTATTCATACGGCACATGCGCGCACAAGACACAACAGTGTGCGGCGAGGTGCACAATATGCATGCACCCTGTGTAAAATAAGGCACACACCATTAAAGAAGCCCTAACACTAATCTAATGAAAGTGAAAAGACAGCATAAAGGTGAACAAGCATATGATGGAGTGCCATATAAGAATCTGGACAACATCCGTATTCTTTTATAGAACCAAACATGCATTGACACCCTCAAATCCTCAACAGCATTCCAACAGCTCGATGGGAAATTTCAGTAGATACTGATGAGTGTTGGAAGAATGCTAACAGATTGAAGAGATTACTCTATGTTTGCTAAATCAGTAAGGCTAAAAAAATTGTGGTGTAATGAAATGCTCCACCTATCAATTACTTATAGACCATATTCAGAAAATGACTGAAGTCACCAAATCATGTTATTCAAATGATCAGTTGTAATTCATAACAATTGGCCTTAGGAGTAAGTACCTTGGTTGTGATACTGAGGTCTGTAAGAAGAGGCTAGACTTTCCCAATCAACAGCCTCTTTCCCTTTTCCATCATGAGAATCTCCAACCTTGGGCACATTTGCAGGTGCAAAAGGGCCAAACTGGTAACTCTTTCCAGCAGTTATCCTCTCATCCTCATTTTCATTCTCATGTTTAACTTGTACTTGATTATGTGCCTTTAGGATTTTGAATCTATCTTCATCCATCCTGAGCCTCTTCGAGGTAGCATTAGTGAGATCAGTTCCAAATATCCTCCTCTTAGAATCACTTAGAATCAAGGAATCAGCAGTTCTGTTATCTGGTTTTCCAGTCAACCCCAGCCATCTGAAAGCTGGTTTCCTTGTTTCAGGGTGATGGGTCTGCATATCATCCACAAGGGGATTTATTCCACATTACTTGGAATCACAAAACAATAATACTTAATTCAGAATAGCAGTCCATAGGAAAATTTACTTTCTCAATAAATTTCATAGAAGACAGAACATTGGCAATGTCATACAGTCTTCTGACTTTCGCTGCAGGGTTGCACAAACAGTGTTAGCAAACGTGTTCTTGTAAATTGCATATAGGCAGGTAAGGTAACTGAAACAAAGGGTGCGTGTACATTACTTCTAGTAGTCATCGAAGTGTGCTTTCCATCACCAAGCAAAAGCTTTGCAGCATCATCAAGAGAAACCATATCCATCTGAAAAGGAAGAAAATCAGCATTCATAACTCATGAAGCTCACAAAATCTAAATGCTAATATTCACAATGGAAAAGGCCACAAAGTGAGGTCACTCACATCAGTGCAGAGGAACAGCTTAACAAAATTCTGTGTAAGAAGTCCAAGGGACTTTTCCTTCCTACTATCCCCTAGACATGAAAAAAAAAATAAAGGTCAATCTCAAATAATAGATATTTTAAAGATAAAATGTTTCAACTGATAAAATAAAATGGAATTGGAAATTGGGTAAAAAGGTTTAGAAGTTGATTGAAATCAAAACCAAATTGGAATGGCACTCACGTTTTAAAGCAGAACTCGAATCCGATCTATCATTTTGACTTAAGCTGTTCATATCTGAGCACATTTCATCTTCTTCATCGTCTGAAATCTGAGGGGAAGAAACATATGGCAAGAAAAAATTATATAGAAGCAGACTCGTTTAATTTATAAGGTTAAGCCAGATAACATTCAAATTAATCTTTGAACAAGGATTAGAAAGGAAAATAGAAAAAAATGAAAATCGGTCAAGACATACTTTCTCAGAGCAACTCGTATCAGCTGCAGGCACAATATCTCTTAGGCCTTCTCTCTAAGTAATTGAAGATCGAAAAACAGCAATTAGTGACAAGGAAACGAAATTGAATCAATTACGCTACAAAATTCAGAAACGATAGAAAATTAATACTTTTAGGTCTTCCAAAGCCTTTGGGATCGCCCCAAACCCTTTCCATGTATATCGATTTTTTGCCTTCCTCATAAGAATCTATAAACCACAAAACTTGAATCAGCTCAAAAATGGAATTCAGGGCAGTCCAATTCTCAAATCATTTCAAAGATGAAAGATGCGCCAGTAATTAGAAGCTCTTACGCCAACGCTCTCCAAAACATTCACTATATCATAGATCCGCCTCCTCTCCACTCCTACAAGCAAAAATCATCCAAAAATTTAAGGAATAGCTTTTAAAAAATTGAACTTGGAAAGGGGAAACAAAAGATGACGCCCCCGAAACAAAATTAAAAACCTAATTTCGATGCGGCATCGTCGAGCCCAATTGACTCGACCCCATCGTGATCGTACAAGCTCAAAAAACTGCATAATCAAATCAAAATTACAACGCAGACACACTGTTAGATGCAAAATTGGGGGAGAAAAAAACATCTGATGGGGGAAAGTCCACCCATCCACACACACGTACACACATACATCACGAATCACACACATACTTGGAACACAGAAGGCCGAGGGATTTTTGTTTACGGCAATATGGTATATCTTTAGATCCAGATTCCGTCACTGCTCCGGCGAGTTTAGAAACTAACTCCATTTCTTTCTTCAACTATAGCTCCGCAATTCGGCTAGAGAGATGGAGATACAGACAATTGTATGCAACAAACCAAACCCACTAAAAGGTAAATCTGTATATGGGTGTGCGCGGAGATACCGTTAAGAAGGGGTTTGTTGGGGATGGCGGGGATGAGGGTTTGTGAATTTGAGAGGGATTTTGAAAGTTTGAAAATCCGCCATGCAAATAAAGCGGGAGTTTGAATCTCCATCAACGGTGAATTGGGAGACGCGCCGTGGGCGTGAAATTACCAGACTAACCTTGGAGGTATGTGAGTGTTTTGAGTTTGTGATGAGGGTAAAAATGGGAGTCCGCTTTTGGGAACACAAATGCAGGGAATCTGATGCAATTTACTGTTCACGTGGCCGGATTTGATTATTGTCATTTGTCACATTCTTACAATTACATAAATAAGGTTGATTTAGGATTAGTAACCCTAATAAGGCTATTCCTAATAAGGGCATTAGCAATGCAGTCCATGCGGTCTATTCCTCCCGGATGGCACGCGCTGTAGGGAGGTTGGCAGGACAGGCAGTTCTCGATGGAGGGAAAAGGCGCGGGAAACCGTCATGCACCCGCCTCCCGCAGCCAATGAGAAGGGCGCGTTGCACCCACTCGTTGGGTCTGCGAGTGGCTGTCAACATGGCAATCAATTTAATTTTTTTTATTTGAAAAAATCAAATTTAGAAAGAAAAAAAAAATCTTTTCCCCACAACTATACTTCTTGTTCTTTTTTTAATTATTCCAACCCTTTGTATCCCTCATATAAATACCCTCTTTCCCACCCTATTTTTCACACCATTTCTATTTACTTTCTTCCTGAACTTCTTCTTTTTCTTCTTCTTCACACACATACTAATTTTTCGAAAGCCACCATGTCCGGAAACGACCACTAAAATCAATGGCGGGATTGGTTCATTCGTGAGATCTACGGTCCAATCACTTCGGGTTTCGCCCAGTCGTCGACGCACCCCATGTCCACGCCCTAACTAGCATACCTCCACGAGCTCACCACCCAAGCGTTGGACGACATCCAAATCTCTGACGAGTCGTTCTCCCGCGACGTACGAGCGATATACACTGCCGAAGAAACGAAGCGTGTCTTTGAGGTGTACGTTGACGCAAGCGAAGATTCGATCGTTGGAAACAATTTTAGGAGAGAATTGTCCATGCATACAACACACGTCGTCCGATTTTAATTATGTATTATTATGATTTTAATTATATAATTTTCAATTTTTTAATTATATAATCTTAGGATTTTAATTATGTAATATTATGATTTTAAATTATGTAATTTATCGTGTATTAATTAAATTTGCATTCTTTATTAAATCGAAAAATTCAATTTAATTAGATATGTAATAAATATAAGAAATAAAAATGAATAAAAAATTAAAAGATGGAACCCATGAATAGTACAAGAGAATGTATGGCGAATGGATAGGGATGTGAGTTTCGTTTCTTGATGAATGGATGAATAAAAATGTTGTTAGACTCATGAATAGTCGATAAATACTCTGAGAAAAATGACAACCAAGAGAAAGCGTTGTGGATGACCTAATTTAAAATCGGACAGAGAATTTTTGTAATCGATATTTTATTACAAAATTGCGCCATATGTCGCGTGCAATATTAATAATAGGATCATGTGTAAAATACACTTCAAGTTTATTATGGATCTTGTATCTCCAATTGAATATTGTTTGGGGCTCAATTGAATCAAATTCTTCTTAGTAAAAAAAAAATCAATCTCTTAGTTTAGTGGTGCAATCACACCGTAAGCAAATGCCAAATGCTAACATCTGTTTTGGCAAAACACGTTTGGTAGGTCAGTTAAAACTAAGATAAGGTGTTCTATCGTGACAAAACTATACATTTGGGGCTTGTTTGATAGAGGTGATAATGGCATGTTAAGATAAGTTATCTAAACCCAACAATACATGTAGTGTGTTTAATAGATATGATAAAAATTATCTCGGCTCGTCGGGCCTAGCAAAAATAATTGCGGCCCGCCTTAAAATCGTCCAAAACGTCGTCGTTTCAAAGCCTACACCCAGATATACAATCGCACCATTTTGGTGTGATTGCACATTGTTCTACCACGATTTCCATTTATGCCATCTCCTTTTCTACTCTCTCTCCCCTCGTGCGACATTCGGCATCTCCACTCTCTGCTCTCTACTCTCTGCTTTCCACTCTCTACTCTCTACACTATCTCTCTCTCTCTCTCCATCTCTGTCTTCTACTCTCTTTCGCTGACTTGAGAAAGGGCGGCAGACAGTGCATGTGTCCGGTGGTAGTGGCCGCCGACACATCGTTGCCTTTATCCACAGCCACCGACACACCACGGCCGTCGTCGCACCATATGTCATTGTCTGGCTTGATTTTAGGCAAATTTTGGCGGATTTCTTTGTTCTTCTTGCCGTATACATTGTGGTTTTTGTGTTGTCCTTCGATTGGGGGCAGATTTGAGGCGGGGATGATGTTGGTTTTCCAGATTTGAGCCTCTGCCCCAAAAATTAGGGTTAGAATCGTTTGACAGATCTAGGTTGTCCGAATTTGGTTTTTTTTGTTGAGTTTTTGTTCGATGATGATTTGGGCGATGAAGATATTAGTATTGGAACTATCTGAGCCACTTCTATCAATTCATTCTTTTGGTGAATTTGGTCATTTTGTGTCCGTTTTTTGTGTTCGATTTTGGTAAATTTGTTGATTATTTTGCATGATTTTGGTGTTTGGTTTTGGGGTGAGTTTGTGTTAATTATTTTGCTTGATTTCTTATGCATAATTATTTTGTATTGATTTCCGGCTAAATTCACAACTGTTGTGAAGCTTTCGTATCATTTGATTAATTAAAATTAATTATGCCTTAATTAATTAATTTTATTAATTGCTCATTAAACTGACATTAATAATATTGGTCTTAAAAAGCTTGATTGGTTTAGTTAGGAATTACAAATCTAATCGTTTAATACAAAAATTAATACATGTTGCCATTAAGGATATTTTCGTCATTTCATATCTTTTCTATAAAACAATCTTAATTGCTATCTTATCTATCAAACAAGCATATAAAAATCATATCTTGATCACTATCTAACTTCCACCCGTTTCTTATTTCGGGTTAATTATCATGCTATATCATATCTTAGCTATCAAACGAGACCTTGGTATATTACATAGTGTAATTTGGTATGTTAGTTAGTGTAACTAGAGGACCCGTGTTCGATGCACAGCCCGAGGAGGCTCGTAGAAAGAACCCAGATTCAGCAAGCTTCTGTACCGGGTCTTATGGGTCCAATATGTTATCTATCCTGGGTGTCGCACCTAGATAGCCTACCAAAACTCCGCCCTTACCTTCCGTCTTCTTTCCCCAGACACCACTTAACCGCAAACCCAGCAACCATTCGCTCTGCCTTTTCGACGAATCTGGATACAACCAAAAAATTGACGACTAAGTCGAGGCAGCGAAAAGCGAGCGACAGCGGTGAATTGAGGACGCGGAATGAAAGCAGGGTGATTTTAGGGGGAGGTGTTGAACATGGTAGTGCAGGAATTCATAGGAGAAATAGGTTTAATATGTATTCGATTGATTACAAAGCAGTAGGTTACATCACCTCTTTATAGGTGCCCTTTGTACATATGTAAGGAAATAAAGTAAAAGAAAGAAATAAAGATCATTCTATTCCTAGTACAATATTTGTCTAAGAATAGACTCAATCTTTCCAACACTCCCCCTCAAGTTTAGTACCGGGGTTTCCGATACTCAACTTGCGTAATACTTCTGTGAAACTTTTAGTACTAACTGCTTTAGTTAGTATATCTGCCAACTGTTCTTCTGATCTGACATAGGGGAGTTCAATAATTCCTGCTTCGATTTTTTCTTTGATAAAGTGTCTGTCGACTTCCACATGTTTAGTCCTGTCATGTTGCACTGGATTCGCTGATATGCTGATTGCAGCTTTGTGTCACAAAAGATCCTACTTGTAGAGGTTGGAGTAATGCCAATTTCGCTCAACAACTTACGTAGCCAAAGTATTTCAGTGATCCCACTTTTGATCTGCCGAAATTCTGCTGCAGCACTTGACAATGCCACAAATTTTTACTTCTTGCTTCGCCAGGTTACCAGATTGCCCCCCACGAAGGTGAGATACCCAGCTGTAGATCTCCTATCTACAGGATTGCCTGCCCAATCTGCATCAGTATAGCCACTAACCTCCAGGTGACTGCTCCTTCTAAATAACAGACCATGCCTACAAGTTCCTTTAAGGTATCGTACAATGCGTAAGGTGCTTCCAAGTGATTCTCTTGAGGAGAGTGCATAAATTGACTTACTACTCCTACATCATATGCAATATTGGGTCGAGTGTGAGACAGATAAATAAGCTTACCCACTAGACGCTGGTACTGTCCTCGATCTGCAAGTGTTGATCTTGGAGTAATCTGTAGATTGTGATTTACAGCGATGGGAGTATCAGATGGCTTGCAGTCCACTAGTCCAGTTTCTGGAAGGAGGTCCAAGATGTATTTTTTCTGACAGATAAAAATTCCCTGATGGGACCTCAGGACTTCAATCCCTAGGAAGTACTTCAAATTTCTTAAATTCTTCATCTCAAATTCTGCATACAGCCTTTGCTTCAACTTGCTAATTTCTTCAAGATCATTACTTGTAATTATCATGTCGTCAACATATATAATTAGACATGTAATTAGGTCACCATTATTCTTCAGGAATAGCGTGTGGTCTGAATTACTTTGCCTAAAGCCATATTTTTTCATAGCAGCAGAGAACCTTCCAACCTTGGTGATTGTTTGAGTCTTTAAGCTTACATACTTTTCCTTTTCTGCTCTCAGTTTTGAACCCAGGAGGAATTTTCATATAGACTTCCTGTTTTAATTCCCCATGAAGAAATACATTGGTGACGTCATACTGGTATAGGGGCCAATCCCGGCTTGCTGCAATAGACAACAGTACTCGTATGGTATTCATCTTTGCTATTGGGGAAAAGGTTTCAGTGTAGTCTACTCCATACATTTGTGTGTACCCTTTTGCCACCAGTCGTGCCTTATATCTTTCAATCGAGCCATCTGCTCTTCTCTTGATGGTGAATACCCATCTACATCCTACCGGTTTCTTTCTTCCTGGAAGGTAGCTCTCCTCCCAGGTTTGATTTTTGGTTAGTGCTTCCATTTCTTTCAATATGGCCGCCTTCCAGTGTTGTGATTCAAGAGCTTCTTCCACAGTCTGTGTAATATCTTCTTCTTCATATAGGGCTGTTTCAAATGCCTTTGCTGTCTCTGAGAGGCTCCCCCTGACTATATGTGTCCTGGAATATCTTGACTTGGTTCCCAACCTTTCTGGTGAATACCTCTTTGGTGGAATACCTCTCGTAGATCTTGGAGGTAGAATATAGTGTCCCGTATCACCATCTACGGCTGCATTTTCTTCCTGTGCTTCCTCTTCAATTACCACAAGATCAGTAGAATGTTGTAACTCACTAGGTTCAGAACTTGTTACCTCGGATATCAGTTGAGTTGGGGAAGATGTTGGACTATGAGGAGACTGTATATTTGTATCAGAAGTTTGCACAGCGGAAGTGTTAACTGTTTCTGTTGGTTCTGCTCCAGGAACATGTGGTGCGTCGAATGACATAGGCGACCAGCTTAGGGGGTCAAAACACTCTGTATTCTCCCCCTGACCACTAAGATGGTAGAAATATTCGTTTTCGACAAAATCACAATTCATAGTGGTAAAGATTTGACGAGTTTGGGGATCATAACAACGATAACCTTTTTGATTGACACCATATCCCACAAAGACACACTTAATAGCACATGGAGAGAATTTAGTACGGTCATGCTTGGGAATATGCACAAACACTAAACACCCGTAGATGTGGAGTGGAAGAGATAAGGTGGGTGGAATATGAGATTGAAGGGCTAGGGTTTGGAGTGGTGTTTTGGAATTGAGGACTTTAGTGGGAAGGCGATTAATGAGGTAGACAGCAGTGGAAATGGCTCCGGGCCAAAAATTCTGAGGGCACGGGATTCAATGAGTAGGGCACGGGTCATTTCTTAAAGAATTCTATTTTTTCGTTCAGCTACCCCATTTTGCTCGGGTGTGTATGGGCACATAGTTTGATGGATCAGGCCTTTGTCAGCAAAAAAGGTTTTCATAGCTGTATTAATATATTCCCTCCCATTATCGGATCTAAGTGTTTGTACGGTGGTCTGGAACTGAGTTTGGATCATAGAGTAAAAAAGGACAAACTTATCATAGACTTCAGATTTATTTTTAAGGAAGTACACCCAAGTCATTCTAGTGCAATCATCAATAAATAAAAGAAAGTACTTAAAATTTTGTCCCCCCAAAACAGGGGCAGGACCCGAAACATCCGAATGAACAAGAGAAAATATAGTTTGAGACCGAGTATTGGTAGTTTTGAAAGACTGTCTATGACTCTTAGCTAACATACATGTCTCACACTGTAGATTAAAGCAAAAAGTAGGAAAAAGAGTTTTTAAATAACCCGATGATGGGTGACCAAGCCGCCTATGCCACAGCCACATTTCCCGATAAGCAGTGCCGTGAGCGAGCATCACAGTTTCTTGTTGTGCGATCTCGTCCACATAGTACAGTCCCCTCTTCTCAGTGCCACGTCCAATGATCTTCCCCGTACTGATATCCTGCAAAACACAAAAAGTAGGATGCATCACCACTGTACAGTTTAGTTTCTTGGTGACGTGACTGATAGAGAGAAGTTTGTGGGATAAAGCATGAACATGTAGGCAATTGGACAGACGAAGAGTGGGAGAAATTTCCACAATCCATGCCCCTATAACCTTAGCCAGTTCTTCATTGGCTGTTTGGACATGAGATTTGTGGGGTTTGGAGGGTTGCAAAATATCATTCTGATCATACGTCATGGTGTCAGTAGCACCACAGTCAAAGATCCAAGTTCTATCCTTGTTATCAGAGATACATTGAGCAATGCAAGCAATAGAAGTTTCATCTAAAACTTTAAACCTATTAGAGCAGGAGATGGAGTCCTTTTTAATTTGGGGTGTCCTATGTAAATTTTCAGAATTTATAGGCATACTAGGAGCTTTAGCACAAAAGGAGGGTCCATTATGTAATTTTTCAAAAGCTGTGGGGGCAATATCAAATTGACTTATAGTGGGGGTTCGTAACTGAAATTTGCGTAACTGTTGGGGGCAGAAATCATAAGTATGTAAAGTGTGAGGGTTTGGTGATAAAACACCAAACACTATACCTCTCAACAGGCCGTCTCCTTCTCCTCCATTCTGTGCCCTAGCTGCGCGGAACTCTTCCCCTCCGGTACTGCCACTGTTCCTGAGCCATCGTCTGTCGTCGTGAATGAAGGTCCCCGGGCCACCCATGGCGACAGCGGCGCCTCCAAATTCGAACCCCCCTTCGCCGATTGCGACGGACGCCCATCCTTTGTTCCATATTTTGCCTTCTTCCCACCATTCTGGGAAGCCGACCAGTTTGAAACACTGGTCCCGGGTATGGCGGGTCATACCGCAATGGGTGCATGAGAGTTTGTCCCTCTCTGCCCGTTCTTTCTCTCGCTATGACTGTCCACCGGAACGGGATGAGTTTTTGTTCGGTTGATATTTGCTGTTGTCCGATCGACCCCATTCTGGCCTTGAAGGTTCATAATATCGAGCCACCAGGCCCGCTCCTATGCCCGATGATGTTCCATTATCGTCGTTGCTCGAGGACTTCAAGATTTGGATCCTTACGGACTCTCGTCGTACCTTGGCAAAGGCGGTCTCGGCTGAGGACGGTGGCTGTTCCTTCAGTATATCCCTCTTGATGCTCTCGTAGCTGTCGTTGAGTCCGACTAAAAATTGGAACAACTTACGGCTTCCGACATGTAATTGGTATTGATTAATTCCCTCATCACAACACTAAATTGGGCATGTTTGCTGTTGATCTATATCCATCCAAATGGCCTGTAGATCATTCCAATACTCTTCAATTTTTTGCTGGTTTTGGTTGATCTTATTTGCTCGTATTTCCAAATCGTATATTTGAACAGGGTCGGTGCTACTCCTATATGTCACATTAAGGCTCTTCCACAGAGCGAAATCGCTTCGGTGTTGTACAAAATTTTATACTAACCTGGTTTCTATATTCTGGATTATCCATGCGAAAACAATGAGGTCATTTTCTTCCCATTGCAGGTACATCGGGTCTCTGATGCGTGGTGGACTTGGATGACTGGTTATGTGGCTAGTCTTGCCTCGACTGCCAATTGCAATTTGTATCATTCTTGACCATAATGGGAAATTGTTCTCGTCAAGTTTGATGGCCAAAACAATGTTCTCATTGTTTCGTGTTGTTTTTGAAATTTGTTGGTTCTGTTCATAGCTTGATATCTCTGACATGTTTGAAGGTTCTGTTTTTCAGGGTAAAAAGAAAAGAGGCCGAGAAAGGTAAAAAAGGCCGAGAAAGGTTACTGGAACGGTTATGATTTTTTTTCTGTGTTCCCTTGACAACCATGCTCTGATACCATGTTAGATTTTTATGGGGGGCTAGGTACGGTCCCATTGAAGTGTACCTATTTTATGAAGGGAAGACCAACCAAATCTTAGTGAGTTTCAATCCTAAAACCAATTGATGATAGGAAGAGTGACTCACTAGGTATTTATGTTGATCTCTCTTACTTCATCATTTCGATGTGGGACAACTCACATGTGTATATTCAACACAGATTGCTTTACTTGGATTCCAAGAAAATACTTCATGATTCCTAAATCTGTCATTTTGAATTCCTCCATCATTCTTTTCTTAAAATTTTCTATCATCTGCATGTTAGTACCCATATAGATAAGATCATCTACATAGATGCAAACAATCATAATATCATGATT